>JAWZSL010000023.1:337500-535000 GCA_034769285.1 Lutjanus argentimaculatus
CCTGATGTCCAAATGAACGAGGAGACAGTGAACGCTGCGCCCGCAGTCTGCCAACAGGCTTTGTTCAAACACACAAAACTTTATTTAACATTCAGATCCTGGACTCAGATGCTGTGCAGAGACTGAAGGAGGTGATGATGTCACGACCCTGAGATTAACCACTGATTTAAAAGTTTCATCACGTTCATCAATATTTACTGTAAATACCTTCATCACATATATATGATTTAATATTCTGTCTACAGTGAGTCATTGATCAATAACATGCGATCAGTGATCCACAGTGAAGCCCTGCCCACCACCACACTGTAAGGACTCGACCAATGATTGATTAGAAACAATGCTGGGGGGTAATCAGCTAAAGTAATCACATTACATTATTAATTACTCAGTGTTAGAGGTAAAAAGTTTACTGTGGACCAATCACTATCCTGCACAGACGTGGACACGCCCACTTCTCTCTGCTCATGTCATTGGTTTACATCAGGCTTTATTTATTTATTTATTTATTCATTTATTTATTTATTCATTTGTTTATTTATTTATGTCTGCACTGTAAATAGTAATTTAGTGGAATCAACTCATCTTTTCTCATTAACTAAACTGAACTTTCATTTTTTTCAAGTAAATTTAATTTAAATTTTCTCATATTTATTTTTTTAACAATATGTTTATTTCTTTTTTTAACACAATTATGAAACAAAGCAACAACATAATTATAAGACAAGACATACTTCACAAAAACTTAATATGAAAAGTAAAACAGCAGATGGTAGAAATGACTAGACATCCAATATAAAGAATATAAATAATAATAAAAAAGAATGTATAAAAAAATAAAAGAAAAGAAAAAATAAATAAATAAAGATAAATAAATAAATAAGATAACAGGGCAGAAACAGTGTTATACCAAACAATGCTCACAGTCATGACAGTGTAAGAGGTATCATGGATTCTCATTGTCATCATTTTATAGTATATCTGACACTCTAACATTACCCAGTATTTATCAATATTAATTAATAATTAATATTTCCTTTTAAGAACATAAGTCATCTTCTCCATATCATAACAGTTACTCATTTCTCTGAGCCACTGACCCACCTGTGGCCTCTGAGTATTCTTCCAAGATAAAACAATTAAACGCTTTTTTGGAGAAAGCACATATTCATAAGAGTTTGTTTATTTCTTGAAAAAGAAACGTTTTTGGATCGAAGGGTATGTTAACAAATAACATTTTTTGTATTATTCGAGAAATTTCATACAAAAAAGCTGCAATCTCTTTGCAGTCCCACATACATGAAACAGTGTTCCTTTAGACTGTTCACATTTAATACAAATATCAGGAATATGACTGTTAAACTGATGTCATTTGGCAGGTGTAAAGTAAGACTGCATTAGCCAATTATATTGCAGCAATCTTAACCTTGTATTTGCAGTTTGTCTGTGTGCCTCAGCACATATCCCACCCCAGTCATCCAAGGAAATATCCTCCTGTATGTCTTCTAACGGGTCCAGAGGATTCAGATGAGTTAAACTAACATATCATACAACACTGAAATACGTCTTTTACTATAACAGTTCTCAGAGATCAATATTTCCATTCCCGAAAAAGGTGGAGGAGTTCATATCTGTTTACTAGAAGCAATTATAAAGCTTCTTATCTGTAGATATTTGAAAAAGTGGCTATTTGGTAGATCATATTTAGTACGTAGCTGTTCAAAAGACCTCATATTTTCATCCTGAAACATGTCTCCTGTTTTATTCAGACCATTAATGACCCAAAGACGAAACCCTTGGTCTGTTTTAGCAGGTTTAAAGTGGTCATTACCCCAAATTGGACTAAAATGTGATATTGCAGAGTTTTCCCCCAGCAGTTCTTTCACACTGAACCAAACATTGATCATATTCAACACAAATGGGTTGGTTGTAACTTCCCTCAACTTTTTAATATTTTCAGAGTACACGTATGTGTTAAGTGTCAGTTTAGGTGTAAGTGAAAGAGATTCAATGTCTACCCAAGCTGGGGTTAGCTCTGAGGAGAAGTAATACATTATAGTGCACAACTGCGCGGCCCAATAATACACAAACGACCCCTCTGTCATATGGCAAATATAATAATGACGTCTATTATGCCAAATAAAATTCTGACTTTTTTTCCTTAATTTAGAAAAATAAGATACTGGCGAGGGTAGAGGTATGTTTTGAAACAAGTACATTAGTTTTGGAAGGGTATTCATTTTAATCATATTTATTCGACCTATTAAAGAAATAGGCATATTAGACCATCTTTCTATTGATTTATAAATTGACTCTAGAGTAGGATCATAGTTGAATTGGACAATCTTTCCCACATCCGGAACTATTTGTACACCTAGAAATGATCTGTTGAGCTAAATCAAATCTTCATTTCGTAACATTAAAGAGGATTTAACATTATTTATCTTATAGCCGGAGAACAATCCAAAGGTTCTAATTACCTCTAGTATAGCTGGGATTGAATTTGATAGGTCTGTCAGGAACAAGATAATATCTGCAAAAAGAGCTGTGTGATGATCTATCTGTCCTCACCTGACTCCAGAGATATTCTCTCGTGCTCTGATTGCCATGGCAAAGGGCTCATTGGCTAGTGTAAACAAGAGGGATGACAAGGGACACCCCTGTCAGACCCCTCTGTGTATATCAAATGGTTGAGTGATAACATTGTTTGTTAGAATTTCAGCAGTGGGATGTGTGTACAGTAAGCTGTCCCAAATCCAAACCGGTCAAGAGCTGCAAATAGAAAAGGCCATTCAATTCGATCAAACGCCTTTTCAGCATCGACCGAAGGTAGAGCTGTATCAGGTGCATCTTTCTTTTCACGTAATATATTTAAGATCCTGTGGACATTATGAAAACCTTGCCTCCCTTTAACAAATCCATTTTGATCCAATTCTATAACGCCTGGGAGTACAGGTTCTAATCTCCGTGCTGATACTTTACAAAGAATTTTAATGTCCGAGTTTAGAAGTGAGACTGGACGATAAGATCGACATCTGAGGGCTGGTTTGTTTGGTTTGAAAAGTAAAATGATCATGGCTGCCCTCAATGAAGGAGGAAGGGAGCCGTTGTTATAGGATTCATGAAACATTTCCATAATTGGACCTATAAGTTTATTTTTAAACTTTTTATAAATATCAATTGGTAAGCCATCTGAGCCAGCCGCCTTACCGGCATTCATGGCATCAATAGCTTCTATAATTTCGTTTCTTGTCAAATCAGAATCTAAACTAGTTTTTGCTTCTTTTGAGATATTCGGAAATTTCAATTTGTCCAAAAACAAGGTTTGTGCATCAGAATTAGGTGGATATTCTGAAGAGTATAGAGATTCATACAACTTCCTAAAAGTGGCATTTATCTCATTAGGGTCCACGGTCACTTCACCCTCGATATTTTCTATTGCATTGATTGCTTTTTCCGATTGTAACTGTTTAAGTTTGAGTTTCCCTGGTTTCTCTCCTTGATCATAAAAAGTCAGTTTTAATTTCAGTAAGCTGTTTGCAGCTCTCTCTGCAGATATTTTGCTGTATTCAGCCTTAAGTATTAATAACTCTGACATGGATCTACTGAACCATCCCAGAATTCATTTCTCTCAAGTGATTTTATTTTCTAATCTAGTTGTTCCAATTTTTGACGAGTATATTTTGATTTAGGAGAAGTAAAACTAATCATTTGTCCCTTAAAAAGGCCTTAAAAGCCTCCCATTTAGAACAAGCCGAGGTCTGTGTCGTGTTAAATTCAAAAAACATATCTATTTGGCTCCCAATAAATTCTATAAAAGCAGAATCCTGTAGCCACTTTATATGGAATCGCCATCTCAGAGGGCTGTTAACCAATTTAGTGTCCAGGTAAAGAAGAGATATTGGTGCATGGTCTGATATTAAAATACTATCATATTTGCAGTCCTCAATCTTATATCTAATCTATGCTGAAATTAAAAAATAATCAATTTGTGAATAAGTTTTTATGTGTGCCAGAATAGCAAGAATAATCAATATTATTTGGGTTCAGTTTACGCCAAATTTTAGATACGTTTAAATCTTTCATAAAATTCAATATAGATTTTCTTGCTATAGTATGAGATGTATCAGAACCCGTAGACTTGTCTTTTAGTGGGTCAAGGGCGACATTGAAATTCCCTGCAAGTGTAGATAAAGTCAAAAATAAATGATCAAAAAATGCAGGGTCGTCCTCATTAGGAGCATATACATTCACTAAGTTAAGTTTCTCGCGCACTAAAATGCCCTGGAGAATAATGTATCTGCCTTTGGGATCAATTATTGAGTTTAGAATTGTTTTATGAATTAAAATTAAGACCCCCCTGGCTTGGGAACTATAAGAGGCTGAATATACTTGACCCTGCCACCTTTTTTTAATTTTAGATAAATCACACAGCATCATATGAGATTCCTGGAGATATACTATATTAGATTGTTTTTGTTTCAATCTACTAAGAACCTGTTTCACTTTAGTCAGTTTACCTAAAACCCTGCAGTTCCATGATGTAATCTTAACCTTCATAGATCCAGACATACCTCAAACTAAATTGTCTTTTTCCAGAGTATTGTCCTGTGACTGTGTCCTATTGTAAGGAAATTCATTACTGCCCTAACAGAACAAAAGGAGAAATAAAAAAAACATATATTCTAACTTACATATAGAACCCCAAACCTCAAACATACTTTTCCCCTTCAGATATCTACTGTATCTCCCCACCCTTGTAACACCTCCAGTAAATTTAAATAACAGTCTGTAAATTGGAGAGAAGGAAAAGGAGATAAGAATCCAAATTCAAAATCAAACCAGCATTCTAACATTCAAAAATAAGACTGAGATGTAAGAGGAAACTGAAAGGTTCTGAATTACAAAAACAAAACCAAAAAACAAACACAGAAACATATATACCATATAGACTCTATAACAATCTTTTCCAGCAGATGAAAGAGTTATTTGGCTTGTCTATCAAACAACAGAAGAACATTGGGGAAGGGCAGATCGCCCTATCCATTATCCACGGAAATGCCTCTTATTTATTGTCCCCCATCTCAACTGGACCTCTTTTAAAAATTAAAAGAGGAGAAGAAAAAAAGAGAGGAAAAAGAGAAATCAGGGATATCCCCCCTGTCCCTCAATCATGTGCCACTGTCATTTGTAATCAATTTCCAGGCACAGTTTAGAAAACTTGTCCAAGTAAATAAACTAATCAAGTTATCAGTCAGATGGCGTTATAGGCCGAGCCAGAGCAAACCTCTCCACCACCTCTCACTTACTGCTCCTAGAAATAGCTGGTCGCTCGGTGTGTCTAACAAGGCTTCCTCCTCTTTCATACCCTGTGTCCATAAACAAGGTGTGTGTTCAGATAGTACCTTCGTTGTTGTCTTTCTTTTGTATCTTTGTGATGAAAAGCTCAGTCTCCGATGGGTTGTTAAAAAAATGAGATCGACCTCTGTATGTCACCCCCAGCCGTGCTGGGAAAACTCTTCCATACTGGACGTTTGGTTCCATCAAATCTTCTGCGCTGTTTATGCAGTTCTGCAGAGACATCAGGAAACAGCATCACTTGACGATCTTTGCACAGGACCATTCGTCTTGCAGCGTTTTGGACACGGACTTTGTCCTTGTAGTTAAGAAACTTCATAATGAGCGGTCTAGGAAGCCCATTTCCAACAGGGTTTGGACCAAGGAGCCGATGGGCGCGCTCGATAATTATAGGAGAATTCAGCGGTGTTAATCCTAAAGCTTCGGGGAGCCATGCATCCTTCTGCCGACTCTGGGAGATTTATCAGCCGTAGATTGGATCTTCTGCTCCTCATAGCTGTCCAGCTTTAAGGTAAGCGTTGTGACTCTCTCTTCCAAACTCTTTGCTCTTCTTTGTAGGGAAGCGACTTCATCTTCGGTGGTGGATATATGTTCCTCTGCCTCCACGGTTTTATTTTGGCAGCTCGTCACCTCACTTTTAATACTATTAATGGCTGAGAGTACCCCACCCAGCTTGGAAGAAAACTCCACCTTCATGCCGTTGATTGCTTGTAAAATAGCGTTATTGCCGTCTGAGCTGGCTTTAGCTGCTGGGCTGGACTCGCTCCCTTTGCTAGCTGGAAAGCTTTCGTCTTGCAGCACGGCGTCGCTACTTTCATCTTCATTCTGAGTCTCTTCCTTTTTTCCCCGAGTTCTCAACGGCATGTTGTGCGTTGAGTGGTTGGAATGGTTGGAAAATTTACAGCAACTTTAAGTGGATTTAGATGATTTAAACTAGGATTTACTTAAGAGTTTGTGGCATCAACCTCTCAGCTGAAGTTCATATTAGAACTTCTAAACGCGAGTTCTTCTAACTTGAAATGATGTGTTGAATGAATGAACTGTAGAGTTGATCAAATTGATCAAATTAACATGATCAATATATGATCAGACTTCCCAGCATGCATTGTTTGGGTGTCTTTGGTTCAACTTAATATCTGAACTTTATTCAACATGTACAACTGAATTAAAATCAAGTTTATTTGATCCAAATTGTAACAAAATTACTTCAACTTGAAACTTTAATTTTGGCTGGATGCTAACTTTAAGTTAGAAGAACTTGTGTTTGTAGGTTCTGACAATAAATACAATCAACTTGAACCATTAAAACTATATATAACTCTATATTTCATGTTTTTTAGGTTAAATTAAAGAGAAAATATGAGTTGATTCCACAGAATTCCAGTGTGATTTTTTTTTATAGTGAATGTTTTCTTCAAAATATATAAAAGCAAAGCTCTCAGGACAGTTTTCAATAGTGCATGCTGGGATGTCTGAGTCATTTTGACTAAATTGTGGGAACATAAAATAATTAAAGGGACATTGTGTAGGAATTACTCCCATCTAACGTTGAAATCGTGTATCTCATTCAAACAAATAGTGCACTCTAGCGCCTCACTTTTTCAAACACGTATTGCAACAACGGTAGCCGCCGTGTATCAAAAAGCCTCGACAACACTGATGAAATCATGTCATCCGATACTTCATGGAGTGTTCACTCAGATGAAGAAGTTCGTGATTTCATAAATATTACAAACTGCATCGCATCATCGTGTGAGTGTGTATAGGCCAAAAAAAAAAAAAAAGTTGTTACCCTGTAGCAGTTAGAATGTAAGTAAGTTAGTTAGAATGTAGCTACAATTTGATAACGAACACAAGCGAATGTTACCAAAGTGCTAATATTGCTCTACAACACGCTATGATCCTCAGAACTATGTACCAATTAGTTGGGTTATATTATCCATTTACATTTTGATGTGTGTACATTATCAGAGATCATCGTCGGGTGATTCAACGCCTGCAACGGTACTGAGAGGAAGAGGGAGAGGATCCGGTTTTACTCCTCTGGTGGAACTGTATGTTTACGTGGTTTCAGTAGCTTTCATAGTCGCCGGCTTTCAGTTGCGGTAAAGCCGGACTAAAAGCCGGTGGGAAGGCTTTATAAGCTGGCATTTACTGTGACAAAAACCCAGCGTTTACCGCGACTTTGAAAGCTACTGAAACCACATAAATATACACTTCTGTACCAACGAGGCTGGTGTATTTTAGCAGGATCTACTGTTATGCTGCCTATGGTAACGAGCAACACTGTCTAACAAAACCGAATGAAAAAAGTTAGCTTTAGGCTAATTTAGGCAGTACAGTTGACTTACTTGTCGAGGAGAAAGCTGGCAACTTCAGCGTCCCTTTTAAAATCTTTCTCCTTCATGAGCTCCTTCCACCTGGGAAGGCTGGCGATGTTAATCCTCTTTTTTTGAATGTTCCGCTCACGCTGCCTTCTAAGTTCCCTTTTTCGCTTTCTTGGCGATGGTGAAACCGTCTCCTCTGCTGCTGCTGCATATGCACGGTCCTGCATTATGCTGCAGTAGTGCAGATTTTCAAACTTGCCGGGGTAATAAGCCTCTCTCGCTGATCTTCTCTGGCGTCTCAATCACTGTGCTGGCTCAGATGCAGATATCAGATGCAGATATTGATTTTGGCCAGTAAACAACAGAAAATGTTACACAATGTCCCTTTAAAGCTGTGAGCAGCGTTGGACGGGCTGTCACACCCCAGCACCAGTTACCAGACGCCGACCGGTTGATGAGTCTTCACACACTTTGGACACTGAAGAAAGGATCTGATGTCACTTCCTGTCTCCACTAGGTGCCGCTTTGACTATGACTCCTGACTGTCATGTAGATGTGTTCAGGGCGAAACTTTTATCAAACGTGAAGTTTGGTGCAAATCATTTACACCAAAGTTAGAGCAATTTCCTGTTTCATGGCAAGACATCAAAACTTGACGCCACATCACGGCCACGCCCTTCAACAACAGCTAGATATTTTGCTAACTTTTGATCACAACATAGACTAGATGGTACACACTGATTTTGATGTCGTTATGATGAATTCTGTAGGGAGAGTTTGTTAAAATACAACACATCAAAATTGCCAAAATTGACCGCAAAATTCCAAATGGCCGACTTCCTGTTGGGTTCAGGCGGCGGGTCCAAGAGACATTTGTGCATCTGGATGTGATACATGTGTGTACTGATTTTCATTTGTATTGGTGACACGTGCTGCAGGGGCTGCTTTCCCAAAAAACTATCAGATGAAATATTTAACCACGACGAACGAACGCATCATCAAACACGTTTTATACGTTTGAACATGTGACTGAAGAAGACGAAGAGGAAACAAAATAATAATCAGAGTAAATCCAATCGGGTCCTCGCACCATTCGGTGCTCAGGCCCTAATAAGTTGGTAAAAACAGGAAACTGCTGCAGTTTAATGTGAAGAAAACAAAATGTTTGTGTTCAGTCAAACACTTGAGCTGTTGTTGTGATGACACGAACATAAATACATCAAATTCATATTTTTACAACCGGTTATTTAAGTTAATTCAACCATCAGAATATGTGTTCAGTGTCTGCGTGTTGTTAATTGGTCATTAGCTCATTAGGTTTGACGAACTTTTGGTAAAATGAACTCACTCAAAAATGATGTCAGTGTTTGTGTGGAGGGAACTTAAAGTTTTCAAGTTGTTTTAACGGTCCTGAAGTTTACAGTGTTCATCAGCATGATCACATGACCGCTGACAGAAGGCGAGCTTGTTAATATTTAATGAAAATGTTTTTATTATTAATTTCTCCTTCAGCAAGAGGACGACATCATCGTCACATGACCAGTGACTGTAAACTTCCGTCACACACACACTAACCTCAGTGTGTGTCTGTTGCGTTCAGGGTCTTCTCTTCATGAGGCATTCACTGACCTGCTGCTGCTGCACGTGAAGCACGCCGCTCTGTTGACATCCTCAGCCAATAGGAGGAGCAGGAGGCAGAGGCGGGCTTTGATTGGCTGCAGGCAGGAGTAGGGTGAGCTGTCGTCACTGCTGCTGTCAGCTGGAAACCCTGTAAGTGTGACATACTGGGTTTATATACTGGGTTTTTATACTGGGACGTACTGGGTTTATATGCTGGGATGTACTGGGTTAATATACTGGGATTTTATACTGGGACGTACTGGGTTTTAATACTGGGACGTATTGAGTTTAAATACTGGGACATACTGGGTTAATATACTGGGTTTTTGTACTGGGACGTACTGCGTTTATATGCTGGGATGTACTGGGTTAATATACTAGGACGTACCGGGTTTTTATACTGGGTTTATATACTGGGACGTATTGAGTTTAAATAGTGGGACATACTGGGTTAATATACTGGGTTTTTGTACTGGGACGTACTGCGTTTATATGCTGGGATGTACTGGGTTAATATACTAGGACGTACCAGGTTTTTATACTGGGTTTATATACTGGGACGTATTGAGTTTAAATACTGGGACATACTGGGTTAATATACTGGGATTTTATACTGGGACGTACTGGGTTTATATGCTGGGATGTATTGAGTTTAAATACTGGGACATACTGGATTACTTACTGTAACTGGGACATACTGGGTTTATATCTGGGTTTTACTGGGAGTACTGGGTTTATATGCTGGGATGTACTGGGTTTAATATACTGGGATTTTATACTGGGACGTACTGGTTTATACTGGGATGTATTGAGTTTAAATACTGGGACATACTGGTTAATATACTGGGTTTTTGTACTGGGACGTACTGCGTTTATATGCTGGGATGTACTGGGTTAATATACTAGACGTACGGGTTTTTATACTGGGTTTATATACTGGGACGTATTGAGTTTAAATAGTGGGACATACTGGGTTAATATACTGGGTTTTTGTACTGGACGTACTGCGTTTATATCTGGGATGTACTGGTTAATATACTAGGACGTACCAGGTTTTTATACTGGGTTTATATACTGGACGTATTGAGTTTAAATACTGGGACATACTGGTTAATATACTGGGTTTTATACTGGGACTACTGGGTTTATATGACTGGGATGTATTGAGTTTAAATACTGGGACATACTGGATTTACTTACTGGGTTTTTATACTGGGACATACTGGGTTTATATGCTGGGATTTACTGGGTTTATATACTGGGATGTACTGGGTTTATATGCTGGGATGTATTGAGTTTAAATACTGGGACATACTGGATTTACTTACTGGGTTTTTATACTGGGACATACTGGGTTTATATGCTGGGATTTACTGGGTTTATATACTGGGATGTACTGGGTTTATATGCTGGGATGTACTGGTTTTATATACTGGGTTTATATACTGGGATTTACTGGGTTTATATACTGGGATGTACTGGGTTTATATAGTGGGACAAACTGGGTTTATATACTGGGACATACCGGGTTTATATACTGGGTTTAAATACTGGGACGTACTGGGTTTTACTTACTGGGTTTATATGGACATATGGGTTTATATGCTGGGATTTACTGGGTTTATAACTGGATGTACTGGGTTAATGCTGGGATGTATTGAGTTTAAATACTGGGACATACTGGATTACTTACTGGGTTTATTATACTGGGACATATGGGTTTATATGCGGGATTACTGGGTTTATATACTGGGATTACTGGGTTATATGACTGGGTGTACTGGTTATATATGGGTTTATATACTGGGATTTACTGGGTTTATATACTGGGATTTACTGGGTTTATATAGTGGGACAAATGGGTTTATATACTGGGACATACGGGTTTTATATACTGGTTTAAATACTGGACTACTGGGTTTTTACACTGGGACATACTGGGTTTTATTATACTGGGATTTACTGGGTTCATGTACTGGGACTATGAGTTTAATACTGGGATGTTACTGGGTTTATTACTGGGACCTATTGGGGTTTATATACTGGGATGTACTGGGTTCATGTACTGGGGATGTATTGAGTTTAAATACTGGGACGATAGTGGGTTATAACTGGGATTACTGGGTTATATACTGGGACATATGGTTATATACTGGGGATGTACTGGGTTTTCAGTACTTGGACATGTGGGTTTATTATGGGACATACTGGGGTTTGTGTATTGGACTTTTCCTGTGTAGTGTGGACAGAATTCAGACTCGTTTCCTCCCCCTACTCTTGTCCTTGCGTCGTCGGTCATGCTGAAGCTGTCGACAGTGAGAGTGTGGGGGAGAGGAGATTGCGGAGGAGGACAGGAGGAGCTGAGTGCTGAGTCGAATGCTGACCTCCACCTTGACGTGGAGAGAGTTGAGCTGAGTTGTGGACATGTACAATCGGAACTCCACACCTATAATTACAATGTCCACCACACATAATGTAACAACATAATAATAATAATAATAATAATAATAATAATAATAATAATAAATAAATAAATAAATGGCAGAAAAAAGAAGATCATGTGATCAAAGATACTCAACATCTGATCCTGTGTTTTCAGTGTTCTCAGCTGGTCTAAGCTGGCTGTGCCCCATCATCAACTTCCTGTTTAAACAGGAAATGGATAGCAGACAGTTAGAGGTTTCTGCTGCTGTCTGGAAGCAGCCGTTACCATGGAGACGGGCATCATGGGGGTGTCATGCCGCTGAGCCTGCAGCATCAGCACATGATGGAGACTGAAAATACACACACACACACACACACACACAAATCAACACAAAAGACAGACAGACAGACAGACAGACAGGGTGGTCGAACGGGCTTTACCTCAGCTGGGTTTGTGTCCTCTCTCTAACAAAGACTTCAGTGTCTCATTAATGATCTCATATGCTAATGAGCAGCAGGATGAGGGGGCGGGGTTAGATCAGAGTGGGATCATGGGAGTTGTCCTCACTGGTAATAGCTGATGTATGTGACTGTTAAAGTTCATAAATCCAAATGTTGTCACTCTGTTTTTTAGGATTTGAAAATGAAACTAAACACGACATTAAAAATCAAAAAGTTGCAAAAACCATTGACTTCTTTGTTTGTCTGTTACGTCTGTTGTCAATAAAGATTTATGTTAAAAAAGCACGTTGTTAAAAGTTTTGTGTTACATTCAGTCATGTTCCCGACTTCTTCCTCCCTCTCTGACATATCTGACATGTTTTCCTGGAAGTTAAAGAAACAAACAGCTAGCTAGAAACAGCTAGCAGGAAACGCACCTTTACTTTGAATAAATGACATTTCTTGACCATATGTTTGACCATGAGTCAACAACATATATAACATATACAACATAGGTCTTGTTGTTTTTAGACACTATAATGTGGAAACACTACATATTAAAGGATTAAAACTGTTCAAAGAAATGTTCATCACAGTCATTTCCTTTTCTTTCCTCGTACTGATGATTTTCCTTCTTTTATATGATTAATTTCAGCTCTTCTTTGTTTCTTTTTTATTTTGCTGAATGCAGTTTATTTTTTCCTTTTTCGTTCTCTGTTTTCTTTCTTGAAGATCTGTTGTGTAACTCTGCATGTTTGATTTTTATGATCTGCTTTTATGCTGTTATTTATGTCTCTGAGAGAAAACACTCTGCTCTTTATTCTCCTCCTGCAGAACATCACATGACACCTCAGCAGCACTGAGGCATCATGGGTAGCCTGGGGGGTCAAAGATTGGTACGATAAGGGGGTCATGTGACCACAGAGTTCACAAAATAAGAAATGGAACACAGACATCAGGATTAAAAACAGGATCAGAGTCCAGTCTTCAAGATCAAGTAGATCAAAGTGGATCCCAGTGGAGTCCATTAGATCTCTTTAAACGTCAGGTGATCACAGTGGATCATTTAGATCTCAGCCGCTCCCATAAAACCTGTTACAGTCCAGTAGATTCCAGTCGATCTCTTTGAAGTCCAGTAAATTCTAAGATACTTCTTTAGATCCCAGTGGATCCCAGTATATCACTTAATGGACAAGTAGATCCTAATAGGTCTCTTTAGACCCCAGTTTATATCAACACTACTCTTAATAGAAGTAGAACCTAGTAGATTTCTTAAGAGCTCATGGATCTCAGTGCATCCCCATATGAACAAGTAGATTCCAGTTGATCTCTTTAGAGCACAGTGGATCAAAATATGTATTTTACTGGACACATAGATCCATCCCAATACATCTCTTGATGAATAAGTAGATCCCAGTGATCTTTTTCAAGTTTGGTCAACCAAGGTAGATCTCTCTAGATCACTGTACATATTTATAGCTGAGCAGAAACTGGTAGATATCTATAGAATCAAGTAGATTCTAGTGGATGGTCTTCAGTACAGTACAGTCCATGTCACTAGATCTCCAATGAGTCCAGTCCAGTAGATCTCAGTAGGTCTCTTTACATTTCATTGGATCCTAGCAGATCACTTTAGGATTAATTCGATCTATTAAAGGTCCAGCAGATCCCAGTTGACCGGTTTAAATCCATACTTAACTGCCCAGTGGAACCCAGTAGATCCAGTTGAGCATTTAATAAATGTATAAAGTGGGGCTAACTTGGGTCCAGTAGATTCCAGTAGATCTCTGCAGTCATGTAGACATGAATAGATTTTTTAGACATTAGCAGATCCCAGTAGATCTCCCAAGAGTCTAATGTATTCAAATATATTTCTTTAGACCCTGGTAGTCCAGCAGAAACCTGTAGATTTCTATAGAATCAAATACAGTAGATTCCAGGTCATCAATAGATCCCAGTTAGTCTCATTATATTTCAGTTGGTCATATCACTTTGGGATTCATTGGATCTATTTTGTGTCCAGTAGATCACACTTCATCTTTTTTTAAACCAATAGATTGGGTTTCACTTGATTTCTCTTAAGTCCAGTGGATTCCACTTGGTCTCTGAACACTCATGTAAATATAGACAGATTTCTTTAGGCCATAGTGGATCCCAAAAGATCTCGATTGAGTTCAGTAGATCCTAGTAACCTGCTTTAAAATCCAGCAGAATTTAATATGATCCAATAGATTTCAGAATAGTCCAGTACACTTTAGTTTTGTAGATTGCATCAGACCAACCTGGATTTAGTGGATCTAGTTGGTTTTCACAGCACTACTGATCCCTGACATTACAGAACCTGTAGTGGATTCAGTTCAAATTCAGTTGAGTAAATAGATTTCTAGATCTGCCTGGAGTCCGGTAGATTTCCTGACCTGTGTATTAGTGGATCCCAGCAGACTTCAGCCAATCAGTGCAGAGCCCTGATATGACTGTTCAGTCCTGTTCAGTAGATGGAGACTAGTTGATCCAGTAGATCCTTTAGATCCTTTATCCAGCTGTCTCTTGTTGTTGAACATCTGATGACTGAACCATGAGAGTTCAACAGCCAGTCAGCTGATGAATGAACAGATAAGCTCCGCTCATTGATACATGAGGGGCGGGGCTTTCTTGTTTCAGGAGTGGGTGGGGCCAAACGCCCCCCCCTTCCTGTGTGTGATCTGAGAGCTTTAATCCAGCAGGAGGCAAATCAGATTATGTAATCTGCAGCTTTAAGGAGGAATCACAGTGCAGCACAGAGAGGACGGAGCTGCTGCAGCTACAACAACTCACTGACCTTCAGTCAGGTATGGCAGCACAGGAGGGACAAAAACCTCAGAATGAGCAGCTGACCCTGATGGAGGTCGAACACAAACCACAGCAGACAGTCTGCTCCCAGCAGGAGGAGGATGATCTTCAGTCACAGTGTTTCACAGAGCTGCAGCTTCACCAACAACCATCAGTCACCTGCTGGAAAGGATCCAGTCACAGCCGTCAATCTCTTCACAGTCCAACAGATTGATCAGCTGATATCTTTAGATTACAAACATAGTCTGGTAGATCCTAGGAGATCCCAGTAGATTCCTTCAGGGTCCAATAGAACTCAAAGTGCCTTCAGTCATGTCTGGTAAAATATTCATGAATGGAAGAGAGATTCTCCAAGTTCTAAAATAACTAAGCTCAATTCTTAGGAATTATCGTCAATAACAGATTGTTATTCTGTGTGTTGTTTTATTTTGAGTGGTGATTTTTTTTAACAATAAAGTTTTATTTGTTTATTATCTGATGTTAAACATGCCTTTTAGGATTATGGCTAATAGTTTATGACAGTTTACTTGAAGTGTGAGTGTGAAGTGTGAACACCTACTGAACAAAGTGCATTTACTGATTTATTCATCTTAAGTTGCACCTGTGCACAACAAAGGAAGGAACAACAATTAATAATAACAATTAATAAACCTACAGCTGACATAAAACATGATATCAGCTTAAACAAGTTATTTTATACTGAGGTAATCCAAAAGTAACAGAAAGTCATCAAATTACATGCTGTGATGCTTGTAACTGTATGGGGATATATTTCATAAGTGACCCTGCTGCTGAACAGGAAGTGCTGTGTGGGAGCATTTTAATATTTGTGTTCATGTTTTACTTCACTGTTTTGTGGTGCTTTAAAGCTTTGAACAAATTTATAAAGAAAAACACCAGAACAGCAAAATACAATTAAAATACACAGACATGCACGCATGCACGCACGCGTGCACACACACACGCACACACACGCACACAGAGGCTGCTGTAGGTGATGAATAATTTAAAGGTGCAGGAGAAAGTGCTTCGTCACCACAGAAACAGCCTTGTTGTCCTCCTGCAGGGAGCAGAGGACAGACACTGTGAGGACGTCCTCATCATGTCTCTACATGCACAGTTTTAACAGGAAATCATCTAAAATCTACAGGGTCTCAGTTGAGTCTGAACATGTGATTGGATGTGTCAAAGTGGGCGTGGCTTCACACTTGTATTATAGATCTGATCACACAGCATCCAGACGACTGAGGAGTCAGTTACATTCAGAAAGAAACACGTCATTTGTTGAGCTGCTGATGGAAGAAATTCAGCAGTGAGACGACACTTCCTTCTCATCTCTGTGGAGATTTGCACATGTGCAGTAGGGTCTGGCTGCACATGTGCAGTAGGGTCGGGCTGCACATGTGCAGTAGGGATGGGCTGCAGGTAATGATCACGTACGGACACCAAGTGTGAAGATATTCTCTTGAGGTGTTCTCGAGCTATCATGTTCATGATGATGTACAGAAAACTCTAAAATCTAACAGCTGTCACTGGCACAGACGAATAAAAACTACAGCTCCCATGATGAATGCTGTACAGAATTCATCACAGCTGTGTTACTAAACTCACCAATGTTTTTTTACTGAAGTGATTTTATTTGTTTTTTTACCTTTGATCTCAGCTGTGAAAACATCTGCAGCATTCAGTCCATGAACTACCCACAGACACACGTCTGTCCTGCTGTTATTACAGACAGTGAACTAATCACAGACACACGTCTGTCCTGCTGTTATTACAGACAGTGAACTACCCACAGACACTGGTCTGTCCTGCTGTTATTACAGACAGTTAACTACCCACAGACACTGGTCTGTCCTGCTGTTATTGCAGACAGTGAACTACCCACAGACACACATCTCTCCTGCTGTTATTACAGACAGTGAACTAATCACAGACACACGTCTGTTCTGCTGTTATTACAGACAGTGAACTAATCACAGACACACGTCTGTCCTGCTGTTATTACAGACAGTGAACTAATCACAGACACACGTCTGTGCTGCTGTTATTACAGACAGTGAACTAATCACAGACACTGGTCTGTCCTGCTGTTATTACAGACAGTGAACTACCCACAGACACACGTCTCTCCTGCTGTTATTACAGACAGTGAACTAATCACAGACACACTCTGTCCTGCTGTTATTACAGACAGTCGACTAATCACAGACACACGTCTCTCCTGCTGTTATTACAGACAGTGAACTAATCACAGACACACGTCTGTCCTGCTGTTATTACAGACATTGAACTAATCACAGACACTGGTCTCTCCTGCTGTTATTACAGACAGTGAACTACCCACAGACACACGTCTGTCCTGCTGTTATTACAGACAGTGAACTAATCACAGACACTGGTCTGTCCTGCTGTTATTACAGACATTGAACTAATCACAGACACGCGTCTGTCCTGCTGTTATTACAGACAGTGAACTACCCACAGACACACGTCTGTCCTGCTGTTATTACAGACAGTGAACTAATCACAGACACTGGTCTCTCCTGCTGTTATTACAGACAGTGAACTAATCACAGACACTGGTCTCTCCTGCTGTTATTACAGACAGTGAACTACCCACAGACACTTCTGTCCTGCTGTTATTACAGACAGTGAACTAATCACAGACACACGTCTGTCCTGCTGTTATTACAGACAGTGAACTAATCACAGACAAACGTCTCTCCTGCTGTTATTACAGACAGTGAACTAATCACGGACACACATCTCTCCTGCTGTTATTACAGACAGTGAACTAATCACAGACACTGGTCTGTCCTGCTGTTATTACAGACAGTGAACTAATCACAGACACACGTCTGTCCTGCTGTTATTACAGACAGTGAACTAATCACAGACACACGTCTGTCCTGCTGTTATGACAGACAGTGAACCAATCACAGACACACGTCTCTCCTGCTGTTATTACAGACAGTGAACTAATCACAGACACACGTCTGTCCTGCTGTTATTACAGACAGTGAACCAATCACAGACACACGTCTGTCCTGCTGTTATTACAGACAGTGAACTAATCACAGACAAACGTCTCTCCTGCTGTTATTACAGACAGTGAACTAATCACGGACACACATCTCTCCTGCTGTTATTACAGACAGTGAACTAATCACAGACACTGGTCTGTCCTGCTGTTATTACAGACAGTGAACTAATCACAGACACACGTCTGTCCTGCTGTTATTACAGACAGTGAACTAATCAGACATTCGGTGACAGCAACCAAACACACGTCTCTCCTGCTGTTATTACAGACAGTGAACTAATCACAGACACACGTCTGTCCTGCTGTTATTACAGACAGTGAACTAATCACAGACACAGTCTGTCCTGCTGTTATTACAGACAGTGAACTAATCACAGACACACGTCTGTCCTGCTGTTATACAGACAGTGAACTAATCACAGACACACGTCTCTCCTGCTGTTATTACAGACAGTGAACTAATCACAGACACATGCATCTGCTCCTGCTGTTATTACAGACAGTGAACTAATCACAGACACTGGTCTGTCCTGCTGTTATTACAGACAGTGAACTAATCACAGACCCGGACAGCAGAATCACGACATGTCGTCCTGCTGTTATTACAGACTACCTGTTGATTGGAGGTGTTTTGCTCAAAGGCACTGCAGCAGAGAGAGAGAGAGAGAGAGAGAGAGAGAGAGAGCGAGAGAATCAGATCATGTGACCGTCAGCAGCCAATAGAATGAATGGACTGTAAATAGGAGCCAATGAGGAGCAGGGGGCGGGTATAAAAGGTTGAGAGCCGCTTTAATCCGCAGCAGCAGCAGCAGGACCGAGCAGAGCAGAACAGGACAGACTCCATCACTACACTTCCCAGCAGCACTCTGAACTGACTGACAGGTGAGCAGAGCACCTTTAATCCTCCTACCCAATCAGAACACAGATCATCACCTCATCAATACAGCAGCTGATTATCAGGTTATTAACAGAGGACAGCAGCTGATCAGAGTCATCAGAGGAGGGAGGGAGAGAGAGAACAAAGAGCAGACTGCGCACACACACACACGCGCGCGCGCGCACACACACACAGGCTGTTTACTGGCTGTTTGCATGTTTGCACGTTGCAGAGCTGCAGAGACTGTCTGTCTCTCTGTGTGTCTGCCTGCATCTGAACGACCTTGCAGTCCGTCCTGTCTGTCTGTCTGTCTGTCTGTGTCTGCAGGTGTTGCGCAGTCACCGCGGACAGAGCGACCGACACCTGAGTCATCTTTAATCTTTTGCTCTGAACCTTTAAACGCGAACATCGCGGATCTGCAGCTTTGAACAAAAGGCTCCTTAAATAATAATTCCACCTTAAATCCCATCAGGCGGACAGAGCGTTTTAATCTGCAGGACACAGACGTGCTGCGTTCACGGTCAAATGAAACCCGTCTGATATTTTCATCAGTAAATCTGAAGCTTTGAGCTTTTATCACCGACTTTCTCTGCAGCATCTTTAATGTAGAGTCAAACTGCGCATGCTCAGTGTGAATATGTTGATGTGTGGTGACGAGATCAGACCGGATCGTTCCGTTATTCCGCCGCTGCAGCATCACTGTGATCAACACTGACCAGACATTTCATACAGATCCGGAAGAAAGCCGGTTCATTTGTCTGTCTGAGCGAGCAGACCCGGCTCAGACCCGGTTCAGACCCGGCTCAGACCCGGCTCAGTGTGCTGAAGGTGACCGGGGCGTCGTTCGGTGCAGCAGCCGGGCTGTGAAGGGTTAACCCCGGCCTGCTGCTGCTGCGTCACCCGCCCCCCCCCCCCCCCCCCTCTCCCCCATAATCAGCCTACAGTGTCCCGGTTTAGACCCGCTGAGCCCTGCAGGGCTCCTGATCTGATCCGAGCCGAGCCGATCAGAACCGCAGTGTTGTCAGGTTGGCTTGATGTTTATCAGCTCAAAATCCGCCCAAAATGATTCAAAAAATTTTTTTAATAAAAAATGAAAAGAGTTCAGACACAACAGGAACAGCGATGAGCTTCATCTCAAACCACAACACAACACAACAACAACACAACAACTCAGCTGATAAATAAATATTTCTGTCCTCTGCCTTAAAAATAAAGTCAAAATAAATCCCCAAAACAAAAACTACAGGTTTTATTTAACTTGACAAATGGTTAACAGTCGTTTACAGTGTATGAAGAGTGAGAGAGAAGAAAAGACGATTTCAAAAAATATTATTGATGTTAAGAAGCTGTGACTGGAGCCGACTGATACTGGATTATTATAGAGGCCAGTACAGATATCAGTAAAAATAATAATCTGAGATTGATATATTGGCCGATTTTCTTTATACACAATATAATATGCATAATATAGAATATATTCATAAACACAAAGTTCTGCAATGATCTGTCAGATGTGATTAATCAAATATCTGTGAGGAAGTCAGAATATTTTACAGTGTAACAAGAAACTTTAATGTCCAAAATGACATCAGAGCAGTGAAACAGTGAACTGTCAACAATATGTGTAATAATTATACATAAAAAACACAAATAGAACAAAATATGTTCATATTAAACCTGAATTAAGGCAAAATAATAAAATATAAATAAAATGAAACAATCTGCATTATATTCTGTTTCAGAATTTTTTATAACGAACATGTTGATACAGAACATGAACGCAACACGTCACCAAAACATGTTAAATATAACGTGAAATATGTTGAGAGGCTGTGATGAGTCACATGATCATCAGTTCATCTGATCTGAGGCAGGTTCAGAACTTTTCTACATAATTAATGAAGGTTAACAGGATGATTGTAACTGTAACTAAATACTTTCACTCCTGCAGTTTTCATGTATTTTCACTTTTCACTTGAGTATTTTACTCATTTTTAAGTTTGAAGCAGCAGCTTTAAAAATGAAACTTTATCAGTCACATCATCTCTTCAGATTAAAGCATCATTAATAATAACTGAAATAATATCACGTTTAATATATTTAATAATTACAGCAGCAGATGTGAGTACTTTTACTTTTCTTTGTTGTGCACTGTGCTGTAAACACTTGAGTACTTTTACTTCCTGTTCTTCCTGTCGTTCGTCTGACTGTTTAACTTTTCATATAATTTATTTATGTTTTTTTAAATATATTTTTAAACCACAGGATGAGTTTTGTTCTCTGGAAAATAAAAACTCATAAGTAACATGTCAGGACGTCGAAATGTG
Organism: Lutjanus argentimaculatus; assembly: GCA_034769285.1. NCBI lineage: Eukaryota > Metazoa > Chordata > Actinopteri > Lutjaniformes > Lutjanidae > Lutjanus > Lutjanus argentimaculatus. Next base: position 358,750 of record JAWZSL010000023.1, read on the forward strand.
TCTCATAAAAAACAATGACATTAGTCATGAATGTATATTTCATAAATGCACAGAGAAATTCAGTTTTCATTCATTACATCTTGTTTCATTCATGGAAATCCAATAAAATAACATAAATACTGATGTTCAATATTGTTTCTAACTGCTGCACAACAATAAATAAAGTTACTCTGATCTTGTTTCAGGAAAAAGAACAGCACATTCAAATAAAACACTTTTCATTTATACATATTGTTTTTGTTTCTATAAACATATTTTTGTCTCTATTAACATGTCTTATTCATTTCATCAGTCAAAAGACTCAGTTTTTATGAAATGAAAAGTAAAATCGAATTAATTATAAGATGATAAGAAAGAAACCTTTTCTGTTTCTCTGCTGCTTTTCTTTTTTTAATGTCATCATGATGTGATTCAATGAGTTTTTGTCTGTTTGTGGTTCTCAATCAGTTTTCTGGATTTGTTGTGGAGGTTGATGATGAAACCAGGTGTGATGTGTCGAGTCAGTCAAAGTGTTTCGTGTGTTCCAGGTCAGCAGCCGGACGTCATCATGCCTTTCGGAAACACCCACAACAAGCTGAAGATGAACTACTCATCGGAGCAGGAGTACCCCGACCTCAGCAAGCACAACAACCACATGGCCAAGGTGCTCACGTCTGAAATGTACGCCAACCTGAGGGACAAGGAGACGTCCAGCGGATTCACCCTGGACGATGTCATCCAGACCGGCGTCGACAACCCAGGTAAGAAACCCCAGACCGGCAAACAACCCCAACACAGACAGCAAACAATAACAACCCCCAAACAAAGCAAGTATCAATCCCCAATAAACCAGGTAACCATCCTTCAGACCTCCAACCAGGTAACCTCTGACAAAACCGTGTAACATCTCTCCTACGTTATATATACCTCTCCCTGACGAGGTCCTAAAGCAGACAACCCCATCCACCAAACACAAACCAGGTGACTCCTCCCCAGACCAGGCGATTCCTCCTCAGGGTCCTGATGACAGAAGCCCTCCCACATTCTGATTCAAGTCTCACCTTGGGGACCAAGAGCCACAGCTGGTCAGCAGATCTAAGAGTACGAGCCAGGGTGAGGGGGTCACTTATGGTCAGTGGAAACATTTTGAGCTCAGTTCTAAAGAGCACAGGTAACCAGAGGTTCAAACAGGGGCAGTGTGTTCATATTTTTGAGCTCTGGTAAGAATCCTTGCTGCCATATTTTGTACATGTTGGAGGCGGTTGACTGACGTCTGTGGGAGTCTGAATGATGAGTTACAGTAACGTAGGTGGATGGAGACAGAAGCATGGATGAAAATGTGTGTGTTGCTTAATGAAAGGAACGACCTGATCGTGGCGTTCTACCTTCTGTGGCTGATGGCTGAAATGTTCCTGGAAGGTCAGATCACAATCAAACATTACTCCCAAAGTTCAGGCCTCATGGGTTCAATTTAAACATGCTGACATCTGATTTACACAAACTCTGCACTCTGGCTCCAAACACCTTCACTTCAGTTTTGTCATTGTTTAGCATTAAGAATCTGCTGGACATCCAGGACATTGGGGCTGTGAGACAGATCTGATGGATTTATGGCCAAACAGATTTGTGTATCATCAGCATAGACGGGTTGAGAATTGTGGGTCACCTGACCCCGTGGTGACATGTAGATACAGAACAGTAAAGGAAAAGACCAGGTGACTCAGACTCACACTCCATATTTCCTTTCCCAGACCAGGTCCCCACTCTCCAGCCCCGCACCTGAACCAGGTCCTGGTGTTGTTTGTCACCTTCACACAGAGACGTTCTGTTCTGTTAATAAACTCTTTAATTGGATTTACTCGTTAGACAGGTTAATTTCTGCTCTTTAATTCCCCCAAAGGGACGTGACATCATTTACCTTCTGTCTGATCACCTGATCCTCCTCATCAAATCTGACCGAATGTGCTCAACAGCACATGTTCACACACACCTCTCACACACATGCCTCACACACACACCTCTCACACACACCCCTCACACACACACACCTGTCACACACACCCCCCTCACCACACACCCCTCGCACACAACCCTCACACACACCCCTCACATCACACACCTCTCACACACACCCCTCACACACCTCTCACACACACCCCTCACATACACACCCCTCACATACACACCCCTCACACACACCCCTCACATACACACCTGTCACACACACACACACCCCTCACACACACCCTCACATACACACCTGTCACACACACCCCTCTCACACACACACCCTCACACACACACACCCCTCACACACACCCTCACATACACACCTGTCACACACACCCCTCTCACACACACACCCTCACACACACCCCTCACACACCCCCCACCACACACACCCCTCACAACACACCCCTCAACACCCACCACCCCTCACACACCCCCTCACACACACCCCTCACATACACACCTCTCACACACACACCCCTCACACACACCTCTCACACACACCTCTCACACGCACCTCACACACCCCTCACACACACCTCTCACACACACACCCCTCACACCTCTCTCTCACACACCCTCACACACACACCCCTCACACACCTCACACAACCCTCACACACACACACCTCTCACACACACCTCTCACACCCCCCCCACACACACCACTCACACACACCTCACACACACCCCTCACACACCCCCTCACACACACCCCTCACACACCTCTCTCTCACACATCACACACCCCTCACACACACACTCCCCTCTCACACACCTCACACAACCCTCATACACACCCCTCACATACACACCTCTCACACACACCTCTCTCACACACACCCCACACACACCTCTCACACACACCCCTCCACACACCCCTCACACACCTCTCAAAACACACCCCTCACACACACCTCACACACACACCCCTCACACACACCACACACACACCTCACACACACCCCTCTCACACACACCCCTCACACACACCTCACACACACCCCTCACACACACACACCTCTCACACACACCCCTCACACACACCTCTCACACACACCCCTCACACACACCTCACACACCCCTCACACACACACCTCTCACACACACCCCTCACACACACCCACCCCACACACACCCCTCTCACACACACACCCCTCACACACACCCCTCTCACACACACACCCCTCACACACACACACACCTCTCACACACACCCCTCACACACACCCCTCACACACCCCTCACACACACCCCTCACACACACCTCACACACACCCCTCACACACACACCCTACCACACCCCTCACACACACACCCTCACACACACACCTCTCACACACACCCCTCACACACCCTCACACACACCTCACACACCAACCCCCTCACACACCTCACACACACACAATGCTACAAACACAAAACTAACAAACTGCAAAACACCAGAGATGAACGAATCTTTTTGATGTCAGTCTCCCCAAAGTAAAACCAAATTATTTACAAGAGGTCATCAGCACAAATGGTCACTAGTCAGAAAGGTGATGATGAGCAGGAAGTGATCGGCCATTTTGTGTCCTTGCAGGTCACCCATTCATCATGACGGTTGGCTGCGTCGCCGGAGACGAGGAGACATACGAGGTGTTCAAAGACCTGCTGGATCCAGTGATTGAAGACCGCCACGGAGGATACAAACCAACAGACAAACACAAGACGGACCTGAACTCTGAAAACCTGCAGGTAAACAACAACAAACTGACCGGAGGGCTGTACTATGAAGGAAGCTCAACACAGTCAGACTTTCTTTGCATGATCTACTCGACAAAACCTAAAACCGCAGTCAGAGATAACAGGTGTCATGACGGTGGTTATTAACTGTCTTTGTTAACTCAGACTTTCTTCTTCAGACTCTGTGCACGCTCACATAAAAAGGGGCGTTTGTTGCATCATGTGACTCTTCTTCTACACAAAGTGAAGCGATCAAGAGCCGAATACTTCAGTCAAACTGATCAAGTTGTTATAATTAGGAGCTGTGGAAAATATACAAAATATATTACGGCAAAAAGCAACATGGATGCTGCAAATAAAGCAGGAGAAGAAGAATGCTGTCAGAAAATGACTGATCAACTAAATGTGATCTTAATGCTGCCGTTTATTTCTAACATGAAAACTGCACATTAAACAATAAAACTTCATACAGCAGATTTAAACATGACGCTGTCAGTCTGACACTGTCCCATGATGACAGAGACGTGGACATCACTGAAGTTTGTGACCAAACCAACGTAAAATGAGTGAAACTGATTTAAGATTTTCTGATTAGGACAATAATTAGATAAAGAGCGGCGCTTTTTACAAATGATTTAATCTGTAACTCAGAACATAACCTGCTCCCGACCAGGTTATGAGTTTAGCATCAGTTACCATGGTGATCTAGCAGGTTAAAAGAGAGACACCTTCGTGACACTGAAAATCCTGGCTTTAGACTCAACATAGCTGCTGACCTATTAATCTCGCTTCGTAGTACAGCCCTCTGAAAACATGCAGGTAAACAGCAACAAACTGACCTCCTGGTTCTCTCTGGTGTTTCAGGGCTGGTGATGATCTGGATCCAAACTACGTTCTGAGCTCTCGGGTCCGGACTGGACGGAGTATCCGCGGCTTCTGTCTGCCGCCACATTGCAGCCGTGGAGAACGTCGTGCCATCGAGAACCTCTCCATTGAAAGTATGACATCATTTCCTGTCAGTATTATTGTGCCCTCTGCCTGCAGAAAAGTGAAGTACACAGAAGGAAGCTGCTTCAGTTTCACTTCACTGATCAATGATCCAGAGTTTTTCTCTGTTTTCCTTCTGATGAATCACAGCGTAAACACACCTTAAAAACAGTCTTACTGCAGCCACATTCAGACTGAATCAGGCGTCCAAAAAATGACTCCGCTTCAACTTTGCCAGCCCCCCTGCAGCAGCCTGAACGCACCATCCATCATTCAGTGATTTTTTAACCACAGCGCCTCCTTCTGACTGAATGTGACCTCGAAGCATCTCTGGGTTACACCAGAAAGTTCATTCTGACAAACAGCCAATAAAATGATGAGGAAATCTGATCTGTAAAATATCAACTCATGGTCCACTTACTCACTTTTTTATGAGGCATTTAAGTGCAAGTTCTTCATCTGTAGACGTTTGTTCAGTAACTGCAGGAGCATTTTTAACTCCACAAAAAAAAAAAAATCAATTAAAAAAAACAAATGTAAGAAATACTGCTACAGATAATATTGAAATAATAAATGAAGTCAGAAGAAACAGTTGCATAATGAGTGAGACGTTTGAATACATGAACACACTGTGTCTGAACTGTGCGATGGTGCGTTCAGGGACCCTCTGGTGATGCTGGAGGTGTTGAGTCAGTGAGGCAGAGGAGGAACACACTCTTCATCAGTCTGTAGTCTTTTAAGTGGCTGTGACTGCGGCTGAAAAGGGCCGGTCTTTATTTAGATATTTTCCCATCATGCCTCAGTGAGTCTCAGTGAGCGTGTCAGTGAATGCAGCAGCAGATCAAGCTGTTATATAACTGAGAGCTCCGTGTTGTCCTGCTGAGACTCTTAATGAGCCTCCAAAACCTCTGCTTTCATATTCAAATGAGACCAACGTCAGCTGGACTGAACCGGACTGGACCGGACTGGCTCAACGCCGCAGAGAGACGCTGTGACGCCCCCTGCTGGCTCAGAGCAGCACAGCACAGAGACAGACTGTTTGATGGAACAACAAGCTCAGAGTGCAGCTGAGGCTGATGGGAATGTCTGTAGTTCTGCAGGTGTTTGGTCATGAATCAAAATATTGGACACTTTAACAATTTGACCTGACAAGACATCACAGGATCAAGAAAGTTATTGGAATTGATTATAATTTATAACTCATTATAAAAGACCAGGTGTGATGTGGATCCTGAGTTCATGCCCCGCCTCCTTCTCACCTGACAGTCCTGACATTGGGTTTACAACCTCCTGTGTCTGTCTGTCTTCAGGTCTGGACCTCCTGGACGGAGACCTGAAGGGGAAGTACTACGCTCTGAAGAACATGACGGAAGACGAGCAGCAGCAGCTGATCGATGACCACTTCCTGTTTGACAAGCCCGTCTCCCCTCTGCTGCTGGCGTCCGGCATGGCCCGTGATTGGCCCGACGGCCGTGGCATCTGGTCAGTACGACGATGACCTCTGACCTGTCGGGATACTGAGTCTGAATAAACAATGAGTCATAATAAAGTGAGAGACATGGAGTGGACATAATGAGATAACATGTTGGAGTAACGAGTGTTTGGTCCAGACCTCACTGGATCGACTCCAGATGTTTGCTGAAAGACAGATGTGTCGTAGTTCAGCCTCCTGTATTTAACCCTTCGCTGTCGTCTGCAGGCACAACGACAACAAGACCTTCCTGGTTTGGGTGAACGAGGAGGATCACCTGCGTGTCATCAGCATGCAGAAAGGAGGCAACATGAGGGAGGTGTTCACCCGCTTCTGCACTGGCCTCACCAAGGTGAATACCTGTCTCCATGACAACACAGTGACATCACCATGACACACGGCATCCTGTCAGACTCCCGCTGACCCACACCACCTGTATCTCTCTCCTTCTCTGTCTGTCTGTCAGATCGAGGCCCTGTTTAAGGAGCGAGGTCACGAGTTCATGTGGAACGAACACCTGGGCTACGTCCTCACCTGTCCGTCCAACCTGGGGACGGGACTGAGAGCCGGCGTCCACGTCAAACTGCCAAACCTCAGCAAGCACGAGAAGTTCGGAGAAGTCCTGAAGAGGCTGAGGCTGCAGAAGAGAGGGACAGGTAGGTGGACATGTGGACACAGAGACAGACTGCAGTTTGAGTCAGCTCAGTAACCCAGACCTCAGCAGGCCTAACATCTTTCATGTAACTGATGTCTTGTTACATTTTTGTCTTTTTACGTCTTTTTCATGATCTTGTTATGTCATTGTTCTGTAAAAATCTGTGATGTCATCACACTGTAAAGTCTGTGGTGGGTGGGGCCAGCAGGAGAAACATAACTGCACATATTCAGTGGGCTACAAACACAGGAAGTAAACATGGAAGATAGAAATCTTGTTTATTTGCAGCAGTTGAGCAACAAGTGGACGGAACGGACGCCATCTTTGGCTCTGGTGTCCTGGTCATAACAGATCTGTTGGTCCAAACTGAGTTTCCTGTCAGTTTCAGTATTTCCATCATCATCTTCATCATCATCATTATTAATATTATTATTTTAAATATCGACAGGTTTAAGTTCAGAGGAGGGTGGACAAGATACCAGAAACACAGTCTGCAGCGTCACTGATGAAACTCTGACTAAAGGTGTACCTGTCCCCATCTATCAGGTGGCGTGGACACAGCAGCGGTGGGCGGAGTCTTTGACATCTCAAATGCAGACCGTCTGGGCTTCTCTGAGGTGGAGCTGGTCCAGATGGTGGTGGACGGAGTCAACCTGCTGGTGGACATGGAGAAAACGTCTGGAGGGTGGAGAGGGCATCGACGACCTGATGCCCGAACAGAAGTGAACTGTGTCACTGTAACTTCAGATACCTCCTCCTCCTCACTACTCCCCCCTCCTTCTCCTCACCCCTCACCATCCCCTCCTCCTCCTTCCTCACTGTAACCAATCAGAACCCGTCCTGAAGCTGCAGGATGTTTAGAGCCGCTCAGTTAGACTTGAGTCTTCCAACATGTGAAGGATTTTCTATCTCCTGTCTCCACCTGTTGGACCCATCTAACACCTGAAATGTACCTAATAATAAAGTCTGTGTGGCCCCGATTAAACACTGCTGCTGGTCACCTGTCCTTGTTATTTCACACACACACACACACACACACACCACAGTTCAGATGTAAATTCTGAATAGTCAGAATAATGAGAAGAAAAGACAAACAAGACAAAAAATGACGTAACACGATGAAATAAGATGTGACGATGAGAAAGATGAGAAAAACTATGGCCGCAACTTGATTATTTTCATTGTCGATTAACCTGTCAATTATTTTATCAATTTATCAGTCCTGATGATCACTGTCCAAGATGATGTCCTCAAATGTCTCATTTTGTCCACAACTCAAAGATATTCACTTTACTGTCAGAGAGGAGGAAAGAAACCAGAAAATATTCAAGTTTAAATAGTTTTTTTTTCCTGCTGAGACAAAATATTTGACACAGTAACAGATGAGTTATCAGTGAAACACTTTTTATTTGTTGTATTAAATGTGAAGTTTGGTCCTTCAGGTTCTCCATAGAGAACATTTAAAGTGTTTACAGTCAACGTTCCCTCTGACATCATCATCATCATCACACAGAGCCTCACTGACCAATCACACGACTCCACTGATCATCTGTTTGATTTGATCATATGGTTACTGATGATGTGGTTCAGTGCTGTTACCATGACAACACGACTCCCAACCTGAAGCTGCTGCTCAGGTTGATCTGATTGGTCGATTTATTGAAAGTTCAGCCTGAGGGTCACTGAACAAAAAGCAACAGTCAGCTGATCATCACCTGTCAATCAGCTGATATCAGCTGAAGATGACCTGTCAATAACCCATGGATCAGCTGATATCAGCTGAAGATGACCTGTCAATAACCCATGGATCAGCTGACTGCTCTCAGGTACAGAAGAGGAAACAGATCAGTGAACAGCTGAGTCTCTGACACTCAAACTATTTACATTCTCAACACTCACACCCACCTGTGTGTGGTCACATGACCCCACCCACCTGCACAGGCTCTTTCAAAATAAAACAAATGTTCATCACAGTAGGACAGCTCCTGTGTCGTACCATGATCCTATGCAGCAGTCAGACGTGTCCATTCATCAAGAGGAACCACCTGGAGCTGCCCCTGCTGGGGGGACAGGTGAGGGAAACCCCGTACACACAGACAGAGGGACAGACAGAGAGAGAGAGACAGACTGACAGACAGACAGACAGCAGGGCTTTAATGAGAGACAAGACAGTGACATCATCCCAAACACCTTGACATCCTGCTGGTCTCTGTCTCTACCTGTTCACACCTGTCTCCGTCTCTCTGCCTGACCTGTCTGTCTCTCCACCTGTCTGTCTATAGCTTCAGTTTATCTGTGATCTTGGATGCAAGGTTCTTGTCTCTCTCTAACCCTTCTTCCTGTCTGTCTCTCTGACCCGTCCATCTGTCTCTCTACACCTTGAGCTCTTCTATGATCTTGGACGTGATGTTCTTGTCTGTCTCTCCACCTGTCTGTCTCTCTCTGACCCTTCTCCCTGTCTGTCTCTCTGACCCATCTGTCTGTCCCCCTTTGACTCTTTTCCCTGTCTGTCTCTCTCTCACCCTTCTTCCTGTCTGTCTCTCTCTGGCCCGTCTGTCTGTCTCTCTCTGACCCATCTGTCTCTTTCTCTCTCTGTCTCTCTCTGACCCGTCTGTCTCTTTCTCTGTCTGTCTCTCTCTGACCCGTCTGTCTCTGTCTGTCTATCTCTCTCTGACCCAACCGTCTCTCTCTGACCCATCTGTCTGTCTCTGATCTGTCTGACTCTCTCTCTGTCTGTCTCTCTCTGACCCGTCTGTCTCTCTCTGACCCATCTGTCTCTCTCTGATCTGTCTGTCTCTCTCGGACCCGTCTGTCTGTCTCTGATCTGTCTGTCTCTCTCTGACCCGTCTGTCTGTCTCTGATCTGTCTGTCTCTCTCTGACCCGACTGTCTCTCTCTCTGTCTGCCTCTCTCTGACCCGTCTGTCTGTCTCTGAGCTGACTGTCTCTCTCTGACCTGACTGTCCCTCTCTGTGTCTGTCTCTCTCTGACCCGTCTGTCTCTCTCTCTGTCTGTCTCTCTCTGACCTGACTGTCCCTCTCTCTGTGTGTCTGTCTCTCTCTGACCCGTCTGTCTCTCTCTCTGTCTGTCTCTCTCTGACCCGTCTGTCTCTCTCACTATGACCCGACTGTTTCTCTCTCTGTCTGTCTCTCTCTGACCCGTCTGTCTGTCTCTGATCCGTCTGTCTCTCTCTGACCCGACTGTCTGTCTCTGATCCGTCTGTCTCTCTCTGACCCGTCTGTCTGTCTCTGATCAGTCTGTCTCTCTCTGACCCGTCTGTCTCTCTCTGACCGACTGTCTGTCTCTCTCTGACCCGTCTGTCTGTCTGTCTCTTTCTCTGTCTGTCTCTCTCTGACCCATCTGTCTCTCTCTCTGTCTTTCTCGCTCTGACCTGACCGTCTGTCTGTCTCTCTCTGACCTGACCGTCTGTCTGTCTCTCTCTGACCCATCTGTCTCTCTCTGACCCGTCTGTCTGTCTCTCTGTCTTTCTCTCTCTGACCTGACCGTCTGTCTGTCTCTCTCTGACCCATCTGTCTCTCTCTGACCCGTCTGTCTCTCTCTGACCCGACTGTCTGTCTCTGATCAGTCTGTCTCTCTCTGATCCGTCTGTCTGTCTCTGATCTGTCTGTCTCTTTCTCTGTCTGTCTCTCTCTGACCCGTCTGTCTCTCTCTCTGTCTTTCTCGCTCTGACCTGACCGTCTGTCTGTCTCTCTCTGACCCGTCTGTCTCTCTCTGACCCGACTCTCTGTCTCTGCTCAGTCTGTCTCTCTCTGACCCGTCTGTCTGTCTCTCTGTCTTTCTCTCTCTGACCTGACCGTCTGTCTGTCTCTGATCAGTCTGTCTCTGTCTGACCCATCTGTCTGTCTCTCTGTCTTTCTCTCTCTGACCTGACCGTCTGTCTGTCTCTCTCTGACCCGTCTGTCTCTCTCTGACCCGACTGTCTGTCTCTGATCAGTCTGTCTCTCTCTGATCCATCTGTCTGTCTCTGATCTGTCTGTCTCTTTCTCTGTCTGTCTCTCTCTCTGTCTTTCTCGCTCTGACCTGACCATCTGTCTGTCTCTCTCTGACCCGTCTGTCTCTCTCTGACCCGACTGTCTGTCTCTCCTCAGTCTGTCTCTGTCTGACCCGTCTGTCTGTCTCTCTGTCTTTCTCTCTCTGACCTGACCGTCTGTCTGTCTCTCTCTGACCCATCTGTCATCTCTCTACAGTTTGAGCTCGTCGGCGATCTTGGACGCGATGTTCTTGAAGGCGATGGACGTCCCTGAGATCCGTTTGAAGCGGACTCCGTTGAGTGAGAGGCGGGGCAGTTTGCACACCTCCATCTCCCATTGGACGAGGGTGTGGGTTTGTCCGTCTCCGTGGACGCAGAGCAGCAGGAAGCGCTCGCGCTGCTCGTAGTCACAGTTGTTGGCGTCCAGGACTTTTCTGATCTCCCTCATCATGTCCTGAGGGTCCATGGAGGACGTGGTCTTCATGCTCCAGGTGAACCTCAGGGAACGAGGCTTCGACTCCTTCAGCTGAGGAGCGGCAGGAGAACCGGGCTCCTCCTCCTTCTGATCACATGACACAGTACGACTGCAGAGAGGGGGAGGAAGACGAGGAGGACATTAATCATCAAATGTTTTCTTGATGTTCAGTCCAATGTTCACCATGGAACCACACCGCCCCCTACTGACCACAGCTAGCAGAATATACAAAACCTCATCTTTTAAATCTGAACAAGTGGTGCTCTTAAAAATGTTTTTTATATTTTCAGATTCCTGTAGAGCTGCAACAACTAATCACCAACTATTTTGATAATCGATTCATTGTTTTTAGTCATTTTTATTGGAAGTGTTAGTGTTAAAAGTTTAACGTCCATACAGAAAGAAACTGCTTCAGGTTTTAAAATAACTCAAACATGACAGAACACAAAGGAAAGAGCAGGAAGGAACAAAGAAAAAGAAGGTAAACTGAAGAGAGGTTGTGTTTATTCTGCATGTTCTTTGAAAAAAGAGATAAAGTGATGAAGTCATTAACAAATACTTCAGAGTATCATTAACGATGAACCTAATCCACTGTAGGAGTGTGTGTCAGTCAGCTGTGTTTTTAACTAAATTTAAGTACACGTTTATTGATCTCTATTAATCAATCAAAGACTAAGTGTGGTTGAGACGAAGTCACTTATCTAAAAGCCTTTGATTTTCTTCATATAATTTCTAGACCTTGTCCCAGAGGGATTTTTATTGTAGTGGAGAAGATGCTCAATGTTTTGGTCCAGAGACTTTCTATCTCTAGGAAAGTACAAAAATCTGGGTTAAAAGTGGCTTCTTGGACCTGACATTTGTCACACAGAGGGAATATTTTATTGAGTTCAGATTTTAAATAGTAAAATCTGTACAGCACCTTAAAGGTCTGACCTTTATCAAACAGTTATTAATGTTTTTAGTCATTTTTAAAGAAAAACAGCCCAAATTCTCTGATTTCAGCTTCTTCAATGTGAATATCTTCTGGTTTCTTTCCTCCTCTCTGACAGGAAACTGAATATCTTTGAGTTTTGGACAAAATTAGACATTTGAGGACGTCATCTTGGACAGTGAGGACATTTTTTTTTTACCATTTTATGACATTTTGTGGACCAAACAACTTTGAAATTAATGGAGAAAATGATTTCCAAATTGATCGATAATGAAAATAATTGTTACAGGAAAAAAATAGGTGCACTCATATATCAAGTGCACTGAAACAGACAAAACAAAAACAAAAAAGACAACACGATGATGTAACGACAAAAACGACCTAACAAGACAAAACAATGAAATAAAAACATGAAAAACGATGTAAGAAGACAAAAAACACTGTAGCAAGATGAAAAATGAAATCAAGACAGAAAACGACGTGTCTGTGTGATCCACATGTTATTTTGGTATAATTCTGAAACTCGTGCGTTAAAGCAGGCATCAAGAAAACTAGAAAGGAAATGGCGTTCCACCAATTTGGAAGAGTCTCGATTAACCTGGCAGGATAGTCTTAAAACCTATAGGAATGGCCTCTGCAATGCTAAAGCAGCCTATTACTCATCATTAATAGAGGATAACAAGAACAACCCCAGGTTTCTTTTTAACACTGTAGCAAGGCTGACAGAGAGTCATAGCTCTATAGAGCCATGTATTCCTCTGTCTCTCAACAGTAATAACTTTTTGAGCTTCTTTAATGATAAAATTACATCCATTAGAGACAAAATTGCTCAACTTATGCCCCCTACCAATATTAATTTATTCCCTAACACAGAAACCTTAGAGGTAGCTGCAGATTCAGATGTATATCTAGACTCCTTTTCTCCCATTGATCTTCCACAATTAACCTTGACAATTTCTTCATCAAAACCATCCACCTGTCTCCTAGATCCTATCCCAACTAGATTACTTAAGGAAAGTTTGCCCGTAGTCGGCACTTTTCTACTAGATATGATAAATCTCTCTTTGTCAGTAGGCTATGTACCTCAGTCCTTTAAATTAGCTGTAATTAAACCTCTACTTAAAAAGCCAACTCTTGATCCCGAGGTCTTAGCCAACTATAGACCTATATCGAACCTCCCCTTTCTCTCTAAGATTCTTGAGAAAACTGTTGCAGATCAGCTGTGTGATTTTTGCATCTCAATGAATTATTCGAGAAATTTCAGTCAGGCTTTAGAGTACACCATAGCACAGAGACAGCACTGGTGAAAGTAACCAATGACCTTCTGTTAGCATCGGACAAAGGTCTTGTCTCTGTACTTGTCCTGTTAGATCTTAGTGCAGCATTTGACACGATCGACCACCATATTTTACTACAGAGACTAGAACATTTAATTGGCATTAAAGGAACAGCACTAAGCTGGTTTAAATCCTATTTATCAGATCGCTTCCAGTTTGTACACGTTAATGATGAATCCTCTGTGCACAGTAAAGTTAGTTATGGAGTTCCACATGGCTCAGTGCTGGGGCCAATATTATTCACTTTATATATGCTTCCCTTAGGCAATATTATTAGAAACCACTCCATTAACTTTCACTGTTATGCCGATGATAGCCAATTATATTTATCGATAAAACCTGATGAAACAAATAAGTTAGACTGCAAGCATGTCTTAAGGATGTTAAGACCTGGATGACCCACAATTTTCTGCTTCTAAACTCGGATAAGACCGAAGTTATCATACTTGGCCCTAAACAACATCGAAACAAACTAATCAGTGATATAGCTACACTAGATGGCTTTACTTTAGCCTCCAGCACTACAGTAAGGAATCTGGGGGTTATTTTTGATCAGGATCTATCCTTTAACTCCCATATTAAACAAATCTCAAGGACTGCCTTTTTTCACCTCCGCAATATCAAAAAAATCAGGCACATCCTGTCTCAAACGGATGCAGAAAAACTAGTCCATGCATTTGTTACTTCTAGGCTAGACTACTGCAACGCATTATTATCGGGCTGCAGCAATAAGTCTTTAAAGAGTCTGCAGTTGATTCAAAATGCTGCGGCTCGTATACTAACAGGAACTAGGATAAGAGAGCATATTACTCCTGTATTAGCTTCACTGCACTGGCTACCTGTAAAATCTAGGATAGAATTCAAAATCCTTCTCCTCACCTACAAAGCGCTTAATGATCAGGCACCATCTTATCTTAAAGAGCTTATAGTGCCCTACCATCCCACTAGAACACTTAGGTCTCAAGATGCAGACTTACTGGTGGTCCCAAAGATCTCCAAAAGTAGATTGGGAGCCAGAGCTTTCAGTTATCAAGCTCCTCTCTTGTGGAACCATCTTCCAATTTCTGTTCGGGAGGCAGACACCATCTCCACATTTAAGAGTAGACTTAAAACATTCCTTTTTGATAAAGTTTATAGTTAGGGCTGGCTCAGGTTTGCCCTGACCAGCCCCTAGTTATGCTGCTATAGGTTTAGGCTGCTGGGGGACTCCAAGGCACACTGAGCTCCTCTCTTTCTTCATCTCTCTCCCCAGATGTTTATGTTCCATTAATGCCTATTACTGACTTGATTCCTTCCCCGGAGTCTTTCTGCTTTGTCATCCTACAGATTCCCATGGACTGTGGCTGCGCATGGATCGCTGATCACTGCTGAACCTTCTACTGTGGATTATTATAACTCACCTAATCAATCAAACATTCATCACATTGTTGTTGTCACTATTATAATTATTATTTTATTATCATTATTGTAACATCTAGTATTAGTATTATTACTTACATACAGCTTACATATTTATATGTACTACTATTCCCTACACATAGTTTTACTATTGATGTTCTGTTACTACTGTTCTCTCTGCCCCTCTTCTTTTCTCTCTCTCTTCCATCCCCTCCCACCTCTCCCTCTTTTCCCTTCTCACCCGACCGGTGCCGTCAGATCACCGCCCACCATGAGTCATGGATCTGTCCGAGGTTTCTGCCTGTTAAAAGGAAGTTTTTCCTCACCGCTGTCGCCAAAGTGCTTGCTTATGGGGGAGTTGTTTCAATTGTCAAAAATTATTGAGTGTGGTCTAGACCTACTCTATATGTAAAGTGTCTTGAGACAACTTTGTTGTGAATTGGCGCTATATAAATAAAATTTGATTGATTGATTGATTGATTTTCATTGTTGATTAATCGATCAGTCAGGGAAGGAAAATGACACAAGGGCATGAAGGGACATGGAAGGAAACAGGACAGGAAACAAGAACAAGGAAGGAAACAAGAAATGAAAGGAATGAGGAAGGAAACAAGGGAACAAGGAAGGAAACACGGGAATGAAAAAGGAAACAAGGACACAAGGAAGTGAACAAGAAAGAAAACAAGGGAACAAGGATGGAAACAAGGGAACAAGGGGACAAGGAAGGAAACAGGGAATGAGGAAGGAAACAAGGACTCGAGGAAGTGAACAATGAAGGAAACAAGGGAACAAGGAAGGAAAGTTCCAGGTAACAGCTGACAGGTGTTCTGGTGAAGTTCTAACCAGAAACACCTGTGGGTCTACTCCACCTCCCATGATGCCTTGCCTTGGCGTACCTGCGTGTCAGTCTGGAGGTGAGTCTGGAGAACAGGTTGGTGGATCCTCTGGCTCGTGATTGGGCGAGAGGCGTAGCGTCATGCGACAGGCTGGGCGAGGCGGGGGGGCCATTGTAGGTGGCAGTGCGTCTCTCTCGGAGCTGACCGCCGTGGAAGGTGCTGCGACTCGCCGTCCCCCGAGGGAACCGCAGCCGGTCGGGCGGAGTGGCTCCGCTGCTCACGCTGTGGCTGGAGGCTCCACCCACCGACCGCTGAGGGGAGGTGGTGCTGAACTGAGGGGGGAAGGGCGGGGCAGAGAGAGGACAGTTATATGTGACATCATCAGGTGGTCACCTGGCAGACAGGTAGACTGTATGTACCTGTTGTCTTTGCCATTGTGGATGACGTCGTGGCGTTCTGTAGAGTTCCTGTCACTGCAGACGTACGTGTTCCTCCTCGACATGCTGGATGACCCGCTCTGATGGATGACATCAACAGGTCACATGACTCAGTTAACAGCAGGTGTACGCCCCCTCAGTGACTCCCGAATCGACTAAACAAGTTTTAGCTCCTGTTTTTAACCTACGTCACTGAACTGTCTCTAAATCACCACAGACCACAAAACTAACTGAGTAAAAGCGAGTCAAACTGAGTCAAACTGGGTCAGACTGGGTCAAACTGAGTCAGACCGAGTCAAACTGGGTCAAACTGAGTCAGACTGGGTCAGACTGAGTCAAACTGAGTCAAACTAGGTCAAACTGGGTCAGACTGGGTCAAACCGAGTCAAACCAGGTCAAACTGAGTCAAACTGGGTCAGACTGGGTCAAACTGAGTCAGACCGAGTCAAACTGGGTCAAACTGGGTCAGACTGGGTCAGACCGAGTCAAACTGAGTCAGACGGAGTCAAACTGGGTCAAACTGAGTCAAACTGGGTCAAACTGGGTCAAACTGAGTCAAACTGAGTCAAACTGGGTCAGACTGGGTCAGACTGGGTCAAACTGAGTCAAACTGGGTCAAACTGGGTCAGACTGGGTCAAACTGAGTCAAACTGGGTCAAACTGGGTCAGACTGGGTCAGACAGAGTCAAACCGGGTCAAACCGAGTCAGACCGAGTCAAACCGAGTCAACCTGAGTCAAACTGAGTCAAACTGGGTCAAACTGGGTCAAACTGGGTCAAACTGAGTAAAACTGGGTCAAACCGGGCCAAACTGAGTCAGACCGAGTCAAACCGAGTCAACCTGAGTCAAACTGGGTCAAACTGAGTCAAACTGGGTCAAACTGGGTCAGACTGGGTCAGACTGGGTCAGACTGGCTCAAACTGAGTAAAACTGGGTCAAACTGGGTCAAACTGAGTAAAACTGGGTCAAACTGGGTCAAACTGAGTCAAACTGAGTCAAACTGGGTCAAACTGGGTCACATCAAGTGTAAACCGAGTCAAACCAAGCCAAGCCAGTACATGTGTGTGGAAAAAGGGCTTGAGTCTGTCTCCACCTGTGCGACATGTGAACTCACAGTGGGCGTGGCCGGGGTCTTCCTCCTCTCAGGGATGTCGGCCATGTTGGGGTTGTTGGCGTTCCCCAGCAGAGGACTTCCTCCCTCCACAGGACTGGACTTCCTGTTTGGACCTCCACCCTCCTGCTTCACCTCCTCCTCTGCTGCCGCTGCTGTCTGACTCCTCCTGGTGTGAGGAGCAGCTGAAGAAGAGGAGGAGACCGGACACACTGCAGGAGGAGGAGAGGAGGAGGAGTTAGTTTGCAGTGGGTACATGTAATCTGGTTACATGCTGCACCTGGTGAGTACCTTGTTCACTGTGCCTCCTCTGTTTGGAGGAGGAGGAGCGCTGCTGGAGGAGGTGAGCTGGAGCCAGATGAGCTTTGAGCAGAGAAGAGTCGCTCACCTCCACCTGAACAACAAACACAACACTGTCACCATCACCTGTGCGGCTCACGCCTGCTGTTACTATGGTAACTGGCTCTGACCTCAGCAGTCCTGCGTCCCAGCAGCAGGTAGGTGGCTGTGATGTCATCATACTTCATCTTGGTGAGCGAATCAGTGATCTCCTCTCTGGAGTAACCCATCCCCACCATCAGCTCTGGAACACACACACAGGTACAGGTGTGACATCCTCGCTCCTGATTGGCTGCTGACCAGGGACAAAGGTTATCAAAGTTATAACAGATAAAGGTTTTAAAATCAAATATCATACAGGGTCGAAATGCTGATACCTCAGCTGCTAAGATGATACCTTGATTATGTGCACGTGAGGAGAATATGTCTGTGGTGTGAGAAGGAGCCAATCAGATTCCTTCAACACTACAAATTAAATTGATCATCTTCTTCAGTCGTCATCCTGATCTATCCTGACTATTTTCTAGAACACTAAGACAGTTTTCTTATACAACACTGTATATTATTTTGGAAAGAATTGTATTTTACTTTGAAAATCACTATTTTTTTTAAGAAAGGCATTTTATTTTATTTGGAAAAGCACTGTGCTTTATTTTGGAAAGAACTGTATTTTATTTAAAAAAAATATTGTACCTTATTTTGAAAGACACTATTTTATTTTGAAAGGCACTGTATATGTTAACTCCACTACAGGAGACACTTGGCTGGACATAATATGTCCAGGTTGCAGGTTAAAGTATTGCAGCTGTGTACCGATCCTCTTCTGGTCCCTGATGTCCGGTTGTGGCTCCATGAACGGTTTCAGAGGCTCCTCATCAGGGCCGCCGCTGATCCACCGATCCTTCATGATTTGCTGAGGAGGTAACATTCAGAGAAATCAATCAACTGCTCAATCAAAGACCTCACAGGTAAACTGTGTTCAGTCTGTCTACCACAGCTGCTAATGAGACCCCTCAGAGTTTAACGACTCGTTCTTTCAACCACGAGAACAAAAACATGTCCACGTCTTGTTGACATGTCGTGTTGATGGCGTGTTGTTGACATGTCGTGTTGATGGTGTGTTGCTGACACCTTGTGGTGATGGTGTGTTGTTGACATGTTGTGTTGATGGAGTGTTGTTGACACGTTGTGTTGATGGCGTGTTGTTGACATGTGTTGATGGAGTGTTGTTGACATGTGTTGATAGAGTGTTGTTGACACCTTGTGTTGATGGCGTGTTGTTGACATGTGTTGATGGCGTGTTGTTGACACGCTGTGTTGATGGAGTGTTGTTGACATGTTGTGTTGATGGCGTGTTGTTGACACCTTGTGTTGATGGCGTGTTGTTGACATGTGTTGATAGAGTGTTGTTGACACCTTGTGTTGATGGAGTGTTGTTGACATGTTGTGTTGATAGAGTGTTGTTGACATATGTTGATGGCGTGTTGTTGACACGTTGTGTTGATGGAGTGTTGTTGACATGTTGTGTTGATGGAGTGTTGTTGACACCTTGTGTTGATGGCGTGTTGTTGACACGCTGTGTTGATGGAGTGTTGTTGACATGTTGTGTTGATGGCGTGTTGTTGACACCTTGTGTTGATGGCGTGTTGTTGACACGTGTTGATGGAGTGTTTGTTGACATGTTTGTGTTGATGGAGTGTTGTTGACATGTTGTTGATGTGTGTTGTGACACGTGTTGATGAGTGTTGTTGACATTGTTGTGTTGATGGAGTGTTGTGACATGTTGAGTTGATGGAGTGTTGTTGACACCTTGTGTGATGGTCGTGTTGTTGACTGTGTGTGTGATGGCGTGTTGTGACACGTTGTGTTGATGGAGTGTTGTTGACATGTTGAGTTGATGGAGTGTTGTGACAACTTGTGTTGATGCGTGTTGTTGACATGTTGTTGATGGGAGTTGTTGACATGTTGTATTGATGAGTGTTTTGACATTCATTGTTTTGATGAGTGTTGTTGACATTTCGTTGTTGGAGTGTTGTTGACATGTTGTGTTGATGGAGTGTTTGTTGACATGTTGTGTTAAGGCTGTTTGTTGACATGGCTGTGTTGATGGTGTGTTGTTGACACGTGTTGATGGCGTGTTGTTGACTGTTGTTGATGGCGTGTTGTTGACATGTTGTGTTGATGGGTTGTTGACACGTGTTGATGGCGTTTTGTTGACATGTCGTTATGTTTGATGAGTGTTGTTGAACGCTGTGTTGATGGAGTGTTGTTGACACGTTGTGTTGATGGCGTGTTGTTGACATGTTGTGTTATGGTGAGCTGTGACACGTTGTGTTGATGAGTGTTGTTGACACGTTGTGTTGATGGAGTGTTGTTGACACGTGTTATGGTGAGTTGTTGACACGTGTTGATGGAGTGTTGTGACATGTGTTGATGGAGTGTTGTTGACACGTGTGATGGTGTGTTGTTGACACGTCGTGTTGATGGACTGTTTGTTGACCATGTTGTGTTGAGGAGTGTTTGTTGACACATGTTGATGGAGTGTTGTTGATACGTTGTGTTGATGGCGTGTTGTTGACACCTTGTGTGATGGTGAGTTGTTGACACTGTTGTGTTGATGGAGTGTTGTTGACACGTTGTGTTGATGGCGTGTTGTTGACACGTGTTGATGGCGTGTTGTTGACACGTGTTGATGGCGTGTTGTTGACACTTGTGTTGATGGCGTGTTGTTGACATGTTGTGTTGATGGTGTGTTGTTGACACGTTGTGTTGATAGAGTGTTGCTGACGTGTTGATGGTGTGTTGTTGACATGTTGTGTTGATGGAGTGTTGCTGACATTTGTTGTGTTGATGGAGTGTTGTTGACACGTTGTGTTGATGGCGTGTTGTTGACATGTGTTTGATGGCGTGTTGTTGACATGTTGTATTGATGGCGTGTTGTTGACACGTCGTGTTGATGGCGTGTTGTTGACACGTCTTTGTGTGATGGCGTGTTGTTGACATGTCGTGTTGATGGAGTGTTGTTGACACGTCGTCTTGATGGCGTGTTGTTGACATGTTGTGTTGATGGCGTGTTGTTGACACGTTGTGTTGATAGAGTGTTGTTGACAGTGTTGATGGTGTGTTGTTGACATGTTGTGTTGATGGAGTGTTGTTGACACTTGTGTTGATGGTGTGTTGTTGACATGTTGTTGATGGAGTGTTGTTGACATGTTGTGTTGATGGAGTGTTGTTGACATGTTGTGTTGATGGAGTGTTGTTGACAGTTGTGTTGATGGCGTGTTGTTGACATGTTGTGTTGATGGGTGTTGTTGACACGTTGTGTTGATGGCGTGTTGTTGACATGTGGTGTTGATGGTGTGTTGTTGACACCTTGTGTTGATGGCGTGTTGTCGACACCTTGTGTTGATGATGTGTTGTTGACACCTTGTGTTGATGGCGTGTTGTTGACATGTTGTGTTGATAGAGTGTTGTTGACATGTTGTGTTGATGGCCTGTTGTTGACATGTTGTGTTGATAGGTGTTGTTGACACCTTGTGTTGATGGCGTGTTGTTGACATGTTGTGTTGATGGGTGTTGTTGACATGTTGTGTTGATGGCGTGTTGTTGACATGTTGTATTGATGGAGTGTTGTTGACATGTCTGTTTGATGGAGTGTTGTTGACATTTCGTTGTGTGGAGTGTTGTTGACATGTTGTGTTGATGGAGTGTTGTTGACATGTTGTGTTAATGGCGTGTTGTTGACATGCTGTGTTGATGGTGTGTTGTTGACACGTCGTGTTGATGGCGTGTTGTTGACATGTTGTGTTGATGGCGTGTTGTTGACATGTTGTGTTGATGGTGTGTTGTTGACACGTGTTGATGGCGTTTTGTTGACATGTCGTTGTGTTGATGGTGTGTTGTTGACACGCTGTGTTGATGGAGTGTTGTTGACACGTTGTGTTGATGGCGTGTTGTTGACATGTTGTGTTGATGGTGAGCTGTTGACACGTTGTGTTGATGGAGTGTTGTTGACACGTTGTGTTGATGGAGTGTTGTTGACACGTGTTGATGGTGAGTTGTTGACACGTGTTGATGGAGTGTTGTTGACATGTGTTGATGGAGTGTTGTTGACACGTGTTGATGGTGTGTTGTTGACACGTCGTGTTGATGGCGTGTTGTTGACATGTTGTGTTGATGGAGTGTTGTTGACACATGTTGATGGAGTGTTGTTGATACGTTGTGTTGATGGCGTGTTGTTGACACCTTGTGTTGATGGTGAGTTGTTGACACGTTGTGTTGATGGAGTGTTGTTGACACGTTGTGTTGATGGCGTGTTGTTGACACGTGTTGATGGCGTGTTGTTGACACGTGTTGATGGCGTGTTGTTGACAGTCGTGTTGATGGCGTGTTGTTGACATGTTGTGTTGATGGTGTGTTGTTGACACGTTGTGTTGATAGAGTGTTGCTGACGTGTTGATGGTGTGTTGTTGACATGTTGTGTTGATGGAGTGTTGCTGACATTTTGTTGTGTTGATGGAGTGTTGTTGACACGTTGTGTTGATGGCGTGTTGTTGACATGTGTTGATGGCGTGTTGTTGACATGTTGTATTGATGGCGTGTTGTTGACACGTTGTGTTGATGGCGTGTTGTTGACACGTCGTGTTGATGGCGTGTTGTTGACACGTCGTGTTGATGGCGTGTTGTTGACATGTCGTGTTGATGGAGTGTTGTTGACACGTCGTCTTGATGGCGTGTTGTTGACATGTTGTGTTGATGGCGTGTTGTTGACACGTTGTGTTGATAGAGTGTTGTTGACGTGTTGATGGTGTGTTGTTGACATGTTGTGTTGATGGAGTGTTGTTGACACCTTGTGTTGATGGTGTGTTGTTGACATGTTGTGTTGATGGAGTGTTGTTGACATGTTGTGTTGATGGAGTGTTGTTGACATGTTGTGTTGATGGAGTGTTGTTGACATGTTGTGTTGATGGCGTGTTGTTGACATGTTGTGTTGATGGTGTGTTGTTGACACGTTGTGTTGATGGCGTGTTGTTGACATGTGGTGTTGATGGTGTGTTGTTGACACCTTGTGTTGATGGCGTGTTGTCGACACCTTGTGTTGATGATGTGTTGTTGACACCTTGTGTTGATGGCGTGTTGTTGACATGTTGTGTTGATAGAGTGTTGTTGACATGTTGTGTTGATGGCCTGTTGTTGACATGTTGTGTTGATAGAGTGTTGTTGACACGTCGTGTTGATGGTGTGTTGTTGACACGTTGTGTTGATGGCGTGTTGTTGACACGTTGTGTTGATGGAGTGTTGTTGACACGTTGTGTTGATGGTGTGTTGTTGACATGTGGTGTTGATGGTGTGTTGTTGACATGTCGTGTTGATGATGTATTGTCGACACCTTGTGTTGATGGCGTGTTGTTGACACCTTGTGTTGATGGCGTGTTGTTGACACCTTGTGTTGATAGTGTGTTGTTGACACGTCGTGTTGATGGCGTGTTGTTGACACCTTGTGTTGATGATGTGTTGTTGACACCTTGTGTTGATAGTGTGTTGTTGACATGTTGTGTTGATGGCGTGTTGTTGACATGTTGTGTTGATAGTGTGTTGTTGACACGTCGTGTTGATGGCGTGTTGTTGACACCTTGTGTTGATGATGTGTTGTTGACACCTTGTGTTGATAGTGTGTTGTTGACATGTTGTGTTGATGGCGTGTTGTTGACATGTTGTGTTGATAGTGTGTTGTTGACATGTTGTGTTGATGGCGTGTTGTTGACATGTTGTGTTGATAGTGTGTTGTTGACACCTTGTGTTGATGGCATGTTGTTGACACGTCGTGTTGATAGTGTGTTGTTGACACGTCGTGTTGATGGCGTGTTGTTGACACCTTGTGTTGATGATGTGTTGTTGACACCTTGTGTTGATAGTGTGTTGTTGACATGTTGTGTTGATGGCGTGTTGTTGACATGTTGTGTTGATAGTGTGTTGTTGACATGTTGTGTTGATGGCGTGTTGTTGACATGTTGTGTTGATAGTGTGTTGTTGACATCTCGTTGTGTTGATGGAGTGTTGTTGACATGTTGTGTTGATAGAGTGTTGTTGACATGTTGTGTTGATAGTGTTGTTGACACGTTGTGTTGATGGAGTGTTGTTGACATGTTGTGTTGATAGTGTGTTGTTGACATCTCGTTGTGTTGATAGAGTGTTGTTGACACGTTGTGTTGATAGTGTTGTTGACACGTTGTGTTGATGGAGTGTTGTTGACATGTTGTGTTGATAGTGTGTTGTTGACATCTCGTTGTGTTGATAGAGTGTTGTTGACACGTTGTGTTGATGGAGTGTTGTTGACATGTTGTGTTGATAGAGTGTTGTTGACACGTTGTGTTGATGGAGTGTTGTTGACATGTTGTGTTGATAGTGTGTTGTTGACATCTCGTTGTGTTGATGGAGTGTTGTTGACACGTTGTGTTGATGGAGTGTTGTTGACACGTTGTGTTGATGGTGTGTTGTTGACATGTTCTGACCTCCAGAGTTCCACGTTTCCCCGGGTTCAGCACCAGGAATCGTTTCAGCAGGTTCTCACAGTCCGTCGACATGTAGAAAGGAATACGATATTTACCACGCAACACTCGCTCTCTCAGCTCCTACAGACAGACAGACAGAGAGACAGGCAGGCAGACAGGCAGGCAGACAGACAGACAGAGGGACAGAGAGAATTCTGTAACACCTATTCAAGATCAGACTTGTGGTGTGTCCCACATCGCGTACTTCTGCACTTACACTTAATATTTTGAGTACGTAAGTGCGTTCACACTGAGCAGTGTGCGAAAATCTAGTGCACTATGCGCACTGCATTGGCGCACTCAAACGGCCGGAAAATTGAGTGTGGATCGCTGGACACTTTCCACACTCAACGGCCGCCATCTTAGTGACGTAGCGGAAGTACGTTACTATTTTTCAAATGGCGGCGGTGGAGATGAGCGGCAGATGTCGTTATGATTATGTTTAGCAAAACCAAAGTCCTTAGAGACAATATAACGTTACAATACATTTAAAAACGTATGGTTTAACTGAAGCATAGCTTATTAGGTTAAATATATATATATATATATATATATATATATATACTATATATACGTACATTTCCAGCAAGGAGGATGAGGATGAGACGTCTACGGAGTTGATACCGACGTAAATATCTTGAATGGACACTCATCGTACACAAAACAAAACAAAATCAACAAAACACGCTCGCTTTGATAAGAAAAATGTAAAAACAAATGTCAAGTGTCGGCGACAGAGCTAAAACGGCGAGTTGCAATCAGACTTTAAAAGATAGAAGAAGAAGAAGCTATTGCATCATTTCCGGTAAGTGCGCAACGGCAGTGTTTGATTTGAGACAGTACTAACCTGTCGAAAGTTGCGTACTGTGCAACTCAGTATGCTTCTTTACAGTGCACTGCTAGCAGTGCACTGAGGGAAGTACGCGATTTGGGACACACCATTGGACTTGATGGATTTTTTCCTCTTTTACTAAGCTAGGCTAACAGTATCCCCTGCTTCCAGTCTTTGTGCTAAACTAGTCTCAGCCCTCCGTGGACCAGTGTCTGTCTCCAGGACGCCTCCTAAGGGAGTCTACCTGGACAGTTCTGTGTGTGTGTGTTACTGACCTTGAGGTTCTGTCCGTCAAAAGGCAGAGATCCACTGACCAGAGTGTAGAGGATCACACCCAGACTCCACACATCCACCTCTGGACCGTCATACTTCTTACCCTAAAACACAACAGTTACTTTCACTGATGCTTCATCGCTCCATGAATCCATCCATTAATCCTGTCACAATTTTAATAACTGAACAATAGGTCCAGACATGTACAAAAACAGGTGTGTTCCAACTATTTTCACATGTTTGGACCTATTTTTCAATCTGGAAATACTTCTTCTAATAACCAATTAGTTGTTTGGTCCAGAAAATGTCAGAAAATATTGATCAAAGTCCAAGATGACGTCCTCAAATGTCTTGTTTTGTCCACAACTCAAAGATATTCAGTTCACTGTCAGAAAGGAGGAAAGAAACCAGAAAATATTCACATTGAAGAAGATGAAATCAGAGAATTGACTTTTTTTTAATTAAAAAAATTACTCAAACCGATCAATCAACATAGTTTGCGATTAATTGTTGCCGCTCTCACAAATATCAAACGCGTGTAAAATATGTGTGTGTGTGTGTGTGTGTGTGTGTGTGTGTGTGTACCTGGAAGAGCTCAGGAGCAGCGTACGGAGGAGAACCACAGAAAGTGTCCAGTTTCCCACCGACAGTGAACTCATTACTGAAGCCAAAGTCTGCGATTTTAATGTTCATATCAGCGTCCAGGAGGAGGTTCTCCGCCTACACGAGGGAGACAGGAGGAGGAGACAGGAGGAGGAGACAGGATGAGGACGAGGAGGAGGAGGTGAACATACCTTCAAGATGTGTTTAATGTCAGCTGGTAAAGTAGAGCTTAGAGTTACCTTGAGGTCCCGGTGAACAATGTGCTTCTGATGACAGTACTGAACTGCAGACACAATCTGTACAGACAGACAGACAGACAGACAGACTTCATGACTCTATTATGGGATGCTGGTCCCGCCAGGGTGTTACCGTGGTAATAGCAGTGTGTGTTACCTGTCTAAATTTAGATCTGGCCTCCTTCTCCTTCATCCTGCCATGAGCTACGAGGTAGTCAAACACTTCACCTGCACACAGACAGACAGATAGACAGAGAGACAGACAGAGAGACAGACAGATGAAGGTCACACCAGAGAACGGTGATCATACTGTGATCATGTGAGAGTTCTGCTGCTCCACCTGGTTCAGGTGTGAGAGGTAAAGACGAAGGTTTGACAGACTGACCTCCGCTGGCGTACTCCATCACCAGGTACAGAGTCTTCTCTGTCTCTATCACCTCGAACAGCTTCACTGAGGACACACAGACAGGCAAGAAACACAGACAGGTCAGACAGGTGAGACACACAGGCGAGAAACACAGACAGGTCAGACAGGTGAGACACACAGGCGAGAAACACAGACAGGTCAGACAGGTGAGACACACAGGCGAGAAACACAGACAGGTCAGACAGACAGGCAAGAAACACAGACAGGTCAGACAGGTGAGACACACAGGCGAGAAACACAGACAGGTCAGACAGACAGGCAAGAAACACAGACAGGTCAGACAGGTGAGACACACAGGCGAGAAACACAGACAGGTGAGACACACAGGCGAGAAAACAGACAGGTCAGACAGAGAGGCAAGAAACACAGACAGGTCAGACAGGTGAGACACACAGGCGAGAAACACAGACAGGTCAGACAGGTGAGACACACAGGCGAGAACCACAGACAGGTCAGACAGGTGAGACACACAGGTGAGAAACACAGACAGGTCAGACAGGTGAGACACACAGGCGAGAAACACAGACAGGTCAGACGGGTGTGACACACAGGCGAGAAACACAGACAGGTCAGACAGACAGGCAAGAAACACAGACAGGTCAGACAGGTCAGACACACAGGCGAGAAACACAGACAGGTCAGACAGGTGAGACAAACAGGCGAGAAACACAGACAGGTCAGACAGACAGGCAAGAAACATAGACAGGTCAGACAGGTGAGACACAGGCGAGAACCACAGACAGGTCAGACAGGTGAGACACACAGGCGAGAACCACAGACAGATGAGACAGGTGAGAGACACAGGCGAGAAACACAGACAGGTCAGACAGGTGAGACACACAGGCGTGAAACAGAGACAGGTCAGACAGGTGAGACACAGGGGCGAGAACCACAGACAGGTCAGACAGACTGGCAGACAGAGAGACAGACAGACAGACACACAGGCAGACAGACAGAGAGACAGACAGACAGGGACACAGAGAGACAGACAGACACACAGGCAGACAGACAGACAGGCACAGAGAGAGACAGACAGACACAGACAGGCAGACATACAGACAGACAGACAGAGAAACAGACACTCAGGCAGACAGACATACAGACAGACACACAGGCAGACAGACATACAAACAGACACACAGGCAGGCAGAGAGACAGACAGACACTCAGGCAGTCAGACAGACAGACAGAGAGACAGACAGACACTCAGGCAGACAGACAGAGAGACATACAGACACAGACAGGCAGACATACAGACAGACAGAGAGACAGACAGACACTCAGGCAGACAGACATACAGACAGACACACAGGCAGACAGACAGACAGAGAGACAGATAGACACAGGCAGACAGACAGACAGACACTCAGGCAGTCAGTCAGACAGACAGACAGAGAGACAGACAGACACTCAGGCAGACAGACAGAGAGACATACAGAGAGCTAGAACACACACACACAAGCAGACAGGTGGTGTGTTCTTAAGTTATATTACTCACCAATGTTTGGGTGATTTAAGATCTTCATTATTCTGACCTCTCTGAAGAGCTGACAGACAGACAGACAGACAGACAGACAGGTGTTGATTAGAGTCTGTCAGATGGTACAGATATCAGCTCATCTATCAGATGTGGTTCTAACGTTCCCACTGTGTACAGAACATGTCTCAGTGTTCTCTAAAGCTGATCAGGTCACTGACTGATGAATCTGTCTGATCTACACACTACATGTCGTCATGACAACACACAGGAAGTGTCATCAGATTATAAACACGTCAGCAGCACGTCACATCCAACCTGGACATGAAGCGTCCACACGTGTCTCACCTTCTGCAGGCTGCTGGGGTTCAGCTGTGTCTTATCAATGATTTTGATTGCCACCTGTCAGCAAAACAAACATGATTGATGACGGATCGATCAGAGTTACACATCAATAACATTTAACAACAACTTTATATTTATCAGATTTAATCACAGAATTAAACAAAGCCTTTTCACTGAAGTTTTCACACCCAGATGTTTCAGTTTGGAGACTTTTGTTTTGAAAGTACGCGTTAACTGCTTCCTGCCGCTCAGTTGTTCATGATGTAGTTCTGTCCTGTCGATGCAGGGCTGCAACTCGTGATTCTGACAATTAAGCTGTCAATCACTGTCTGGATTCATTGATTAATTAATCCTGTCACAATCTTGTCAGATGAAAAACAGGTCCAAACATGTCCACAAGATGACGTAACAAAATAAAAAATGACGTAAGACAAAAAAAAAAAGGTGTAATCAGACAACAAACAATGTAACAAGACAAATAATGACATAACAAGACAAACAACAACGTAAGAACATAATGTAACAAGATGACGTAACAGAATGAAAAATGATGGAACAAGACAAAAAAAAAAACAAAACAGGACGACGCAGCAGGATAATGTAACAAGACGACAAGAAACGGAACAAGACGAAAGATGCAACGTAGCAAGACGAATAATGTGGATTAAAAACTGATCACTCACTTATCAGAATATTTGGGGTTTAATTTAATAACTGACTGATTGTTGCAGCGCTTAAATATGTTCACGTGTCGTGGTCAAGCCCCGCCCACCTCCTAGCAGCTCATCATACAGTCAGTGTGTCGTCCTGTCTGAACTGCGGTTATCGTTTGTCCAGCTCAGTTCAGATGAAACCACATCCACACAATAAAAGCGTGGGCGGAGCTTTGGCGCCTTCATGGTGCTGAAGTGGGCGTGGTTTCACATGTCTCACCTCCCGTCCCGTCAGGATGTGTCGAGCCAGCTTCACTTTGGCGAAGTTTCCCTTCCCGATGGTCTTCAGCAGGCGGTAGTTTCCAACGTGCGGCGTCTCTTCCGCAGCCGACGAAGAGTTTTTACAGCGAGATGAGCGGGGCGGCGCCTGACCACGCCCACCATCCACTGAGGTATGCTGGGAAAATAAAGACATCACACACAGAGACAGAGGACAGCGAGAATGAGTCACTTGCAGCTTGTACTGATCAGCTGATCAATGAAATGTCTTATGTGTTTTTTACCATCAACATTTTCTGATCATTTATGGACCACACAACTAATCAATTAATGGAGAAACTGATCGACAGATTCATTGATAATGACAACAATCAACATACGTCAGTGAGCTCCAAATATTTTTCAAGTCTATCCTGTAACCAGTAATGAAACATTAATAACTGATTAATTAATCCTGTAACAGACTGTGACAGGATATTATCAATTATAAATCAATCACCAAATATTTTGATAAGTGACTCGGTCAGACCACGTCAGACTGAGTCAAATAGAGTCCACATCTGACGTCTAGATCACGAGTCTAACCGAGTCACACTGAGTCAGACCGGGTCTAACCAAGTTGCACCGAGTCAGACCGAGTCTAACCGAGTCACACTGAGTGAGGCTGAGGTGCACTGAGTCAGACCGAGTCTAACCGAGTCAGACTGAGTGAGGCTGAGGTGCACTGAGTCAGACCGAGTCTAACCGAGTCAGACTGAGTGAGGCTGAGGTGCACTGAGTCAGACCGAGTCTAACCGATTCAGACTGAGTCAGACCGAGTCTAACCGATTCAGACTGAGTCTAACCGAGTCAGACTGAGTCTAACCCATTGGTTCCCAAACGGTGACCGCGGCACACTGGTGTGCCGTGACGCAAGTGCGGGTGTGCCGTGGGATTTTGTGACAACCATACATTATTATTGCAATACACAATTACAGAAAAATAATTATTTTTTAATTTACTATATCACTACTTTGTATGCACTCATTTCATAATACAGAGGCAAACTCTACCTAAAAAACAATTCTTAAAAAAACAAACAAAAAAACCCTCAAAGAGAACTCCATATTTCGCTGATCACGCAGTTGCGCAGGTGGGAATTATAAGACTGTGACACATCCAACGTTAAAACAGAGAAACATAATGAGAGGGAAAATGGAGCGCTTTCTTGTGCGGCGCAAACCACCAACCACCAGTGCAGAGACTGCCGACAACCCACCGAAAGAAAAGAGAAAAAAAACTGTCAGCGGACAGTATCATGACATTTACCTGTCTTATGGCTTCAGTTGGACCGGGGATGTCAACACTCCTCAGCCCGAGTGCTTCCTCTGTCGGGAGAAGTTAGCTAATGCTAACATGGTTCCCAGCAAGCTGAAGAGGCACTTGGAAACCAAACATCCCTCCCATGTTGGGAGAAACTTGGCCTACTTCAAAAGAGCACGGGATCTGAACCAGAGGCAGCAAGACCATTTGTTGGATTGTGTGAAAGTGTCTGAAAAGGCAATGGAGGCTAGTTACATGCTAGCGGAGCTTATTGCAAAGCAAAAGAAACCTCACACAATAGCGGAGACACTCATCCTCCCCGCTTGCAAAAAAATTGCAGGTGTCATGCTGTGTCCAGATGCCGCAAATGAGCTATCCAAAGTGCTATCGTCTGATAATACAATCAAAAGAAGAACGGACGACATGTCAGAAGACATTGAGCAACATTTGACAGAGAAACTGCAGGCGAGCGGCAGATTTTCCCTCCAAATAGACAAGTCTACTGACATTAGTGGGGCTGCCCAACTCCTGGTAAACGTCAGATATGTTGATGGTGACTCTATCAAAGAGACTTTTTTCTTCTGCAAAGAAATGGAAAGCCATACTACGGGAGAAGAAATATTCAGAGTAACTAATGACTATTTAAAAGAGAACAATCTGACCTGGAATATGTGCGTCAGTCTTTGCACAGATGGTGCGGCATGCATGACAGGGAGAGTGAAAGGATTTATTGCTAAGGTGAAAGCACAAAACCCACATATTGTGACAAACCACTGCATTTTGCATCGAGAGGCATTAGTTGCCAAAACCATGCCCCCGGAGTTGACTGAGGTGCTGGATCAGGCTGTGCAGATGGTGAATTACATCAAATCAAGGCCCCTGAAATCTTGCCTCTTCTCCCAGCTGTGCGCCGAGATGGGAGCTGACCACCAAAGCCTGATCCTCCACACAGAGGTACGTTGGCTGTCACGGGGGAAAGTCCTATCCCATCTTTATGAGCTTCGGGAAGAGCACGCTGTCCCACATAAGGACAAGCTTGCGGATAAGAGGAGGTGCGCCAGGCTGGCTTACCTTGCAGACATATTTGGGCATCTCAACGAGTTAAACGCCAAGCTTCAGGGCAGGAATGAAAACATTTTATCATCCACAGACAAGATTCGGGGGTTTATGGGCAAACTTATCCTGTGGCACGAGGCTTTGGAACAGGGCTCCATGGACATGTTCCCGCTGGCATCAGCTGCGCCACAGGCAGCTAGGGAGCGCGCTGTATATGCCGAACACCTTCAGACCTTAAAAGAGAGGTTTGAGCGCTATTTTCCATGTGTGGCTGACATCGAGGACTATGACTGGATCCGAGACCCATTCAACCAGGAATCCTCAACAGAAAAGCTCACTATGAAAGAAAGAGAGGAGTGCGCAGAGCTCCGTGTGGACCGCACACTGAAACTCAAATTTAGTGAGCTCCCACTGGATCAGTTTTGGTTGGCTTCTGCATCAGAGTACCCAAACATCTCCCACCACGCGATTGAGCAACTTCTTCTTTTCCCCACTACTTACCTGTGTGAGTTGGCGTTCTCTACTCTGGTTTACATGAAGAACAACAGGAGGTCACGGCTCTCTGTTGAACAGGACTTGCGAGTGGCCCTCTCCTCAGTGCCACCAAGGATTAAAAAAAATCTGTGCGCCCGACAGGCACATGTGTCTCACTAATTTGTAAGTAGGCAAAATATTTACAATAGCACACGTTTCAATGCTGATACAAATTGTTACATTTATAATTTGTAGTTCAGGACAATGGACAGTGCAGCTTCCTTGCACTGACAGTTCTTTGTGCTTAATTTCTGATGAGTCTTCTTTGCCTCGTTTTTAATTTTGTGACCTGTCTGGTTTAAATGGGTGTGTTGCTGCTTTGATGAAGCCTAATTTGATGAAGTTTCAAATTAATTTTTGAAATATTTCATTTATAAATATTTCATGAGTAATATAGTTGTCTTTGTCACATTTTATTTGGCATTAGGCAAAGCAAGTATATTTGTATAGCACATTTCAGCAACAAGGCAATTCAAGGTGCTTCACACAGGACATTGAAATACAACAACAGGGGAAAAAGGAACACATTTAAAACATTATAAAAGAAACATGTAAAAGGTGATTAAAAACAGAATAGAAAACAACACATAAAACCCAAAAATATAAAAACACACACATTAAAATAAGAGTTGCAGTGTAGAGTTTCGAAGGAAAATATAAAATTTAAAAAGTAAAAAGCCTTTTAGTCAAAGGCAGCATTGAACAGGTGAGTCTTTAACCTTGACTTAAAAGAACTCAGACTCTCAGCAGACCTGATATTTTCTGGTAGGTTGTTCCAGATGTACGGAGCATAGAAACTGAACGCTGATTCTCCATGTTTAGTTCTGACTTTTGGAACACAGAGCAGACCTGCACCAGACGACCTGAGTGGTCTGGATGGTTCATACTGGACTAGAAGCTCTCTGATGTATTTTGTAGGGCCCGACCGATATGGATTTTTTGGGGCCGATGCCGATGATTAGGGAAGAAAATTTCCGATAACCGATTAATTGGCCGATTAAATTTTTACATTAATTTTTTTTTTAACAAATGGCTGCTTTTGAGCCTTTCAGACATTTCTTTCTTACAAAGATGTAAATTGAAGGCAGAAAATTAATTGCAAATACTTTTATTGTTTTGAGGCAAGCAGCATATAACACAAACCTTACCATCCTTAACATTACCATTAGGTTTTTTTTTTTAAATAAAGTGCAAAACGGTAAAGCTTACCTACAGTAACGTACAAATGTTTTACTCAACATCTTTGGTAAACAAACAATAAAAAAAAAAACTGCAAAAGAATGAGGTATTTTGTGTGGGGCAAGGAGCATAAGAACAATATTAACAAATTCACAAGCCCGCAGTAATGTTCTTCCTATGATGTTTAAGTTCTGTGATTTCTGACTGACTGTGAATGTGTATGGTACGGGCAGGTAGGCTATGTGGTTGGATGAGATACTGAGGGGGCTGGGTGAGAGTGAGGAAAACAGGGTCCTGTGTGTGTGTGTGTGTTGTTGTAGTTACGTTGGGTCGGACGCTACAATATCAATAAAAACGTGTGCTTAACATAGACGTCGGAAACCCCCCCCCCCCCCCCCCAAACCGGACGCGAAATATCCGCGAGAGAGATGAACCACAGTCTCACTCCCACTGCGTCAACAGCCTGACGAATGGTCAGGGTCCCTCATCGTCACATACCGACTCATTAGGTACCCATTTCTCGTCGTTTTTCGACGAGTTGGGTGACCCGACAGATTTACATAGAAATCCTACACATACACATACCCACAGACACACAGCTGAGGGGCTGAGGGGCAGAGGCGCTTGCCGACTGGCACGGAGAAATGCACGTCTGCGTGCCCCGCAGTGGGTGCTCAACCTGGTCAGTGGGTGGTCGAGGGGTATAGGCCGTTGGCTCGCGGTGTGTGGGGGGCTTTACTGACACGGCTAATGTGTGTAGTTAGGCTAATAGCTGATGGCTTATTCTCACTTTAGCTTGCATACGTAGGTAGTGCTTACACGCAACATAAACAGATAACTCGGCATGACCGAGACCACAGCGAGGCACATCGTGACGGGGAACTTATTGACTTATTGTTTATTTCACAAACTAGTTATATTTACCTTTGATGCAGACCGCTCGGCTCTGCATGTGCGTTCCAGCCGCTGCCGGCTCCAGGTCACTCTGCTGTGAGGTGGTTAGTGGAGTGTGTCATGAAGTCGGTGCGCCCTCTACCGGTCGGATAAATAATATTGGGGAATCTTTGGGAAAATCAAGTCTTTTTCCCTGCAGTTATAATCGGCCATAATCTGCGAATTTTGGCCGATTACCGATTATTCTCAAATGGGCTATAATCGGCCGACCGATAAATCGGTCGGGCCCTAGTATTTTGGGCCTAACCCATTCAGTGCTTTATATGCTAGCAAGAGAATTTTAAAGTCTGTTCTCTGAGAGACAGGGAGCCAGTGTAGAGACCTCAGAACTGGAGTGATGTGGTCCACTCTCTTGGTCTTAGTGAGGACATGAGCAGCAGCGTTCTGGATCAGCTGCAGTTGTCTGATTGACTTTTTAGGCAGACCAGAGAAGATACTGTTACAGTAGTCAACTCGACTAAAGATAAATGCATGGACAAGTTTTTTAAGGTCCTGCTGCGACATCAGTCCCTTAATCCTAGAAATATTCTTGAGGTGATAGTAAGCTGACTTTGTAATTGTTTGTATATGGTTTTTAAAATTCAGGTCTGAATCCATGACAACACCCAGATTCCTGGCCTCTGAAGTGACTGGAGCTGCATGCTGATTTTAAGACGTTCCTCCTTGGGTCCAAAAACAACTACCTCAGTTTTTTCTCTGTTTAACTGAAGAAAATTATGGCACATCCATTCAGATATTTGCTCCATGCATTTACCCAGTGCTTGTATGGGGCTATGGTCACCTGGGGACATTGAAATGTAGAGCTGTGTGTCATCTGCATAGTTATGGTAATCTATTTTGTTTTTTTCTATGATCTGGGCAAGTGGAAGCATGTAGATGTTGAACAGAAGGGACCCCAGGATGGAGCCTTGGGGGACTCCACATGTAATTTTGGTCTGCTCAGATATAAAGTTACCTATTGACACAAAATAATCCCTGCCCTTTAAGTAGGATGCACACCAATCAAGAACTGTGCCAGATCGTCCCACCCAATTTTCTAGTCGATCAAGTAATATATCATGGTCGACTGTGTTGAATGCAGCACTGAGGTCCAATAACACTAAAACTGAAGATCTGCCATGATCTGTGTTTAAGCGAATGTCATTAAATGCTATAGTATTTAATGTATTTAAAGTATAGTATTTAATGTCATTAAATACTATAGTATTTAATGACATTCATTAATGACAGTATTAGTAAATAATTATGCACATTTACAGATATTTTACATGATATGAGTGATAACACGTGTTATAAAGGCTATTTGGCACAATAGGTGTGCCTTGAGATTTTTACCTGTCCTTTGGCGTGCCTTGGGCACAAAAACTTTGGGAACCACTGGTCTAACCGATTCAGACTGAGTCAAACGTCTGTATTTGGTCAAAAATATTGTGATATGCCATTTTGTCCTGCCTGATTATTAACTCATTGTTTGCACTATTTGGCAGTTTATGGTGTTATTTTAGTGAAAATATACACATACATATGTTTATATATACTGTATGATATATAGTGTGTATTAACTTTACAATGAATCACTACATCTGAGCCTTTGCGACCCTGAGCTGTACACAAACTACAGGTTATTCTAACTTCTTTTTCAAATACATAGTGTTATTATTGGTTATCTTACCGCTATCGGCCATGAGAAACAGGTAATTATCAGATTTTTTAAAAATCTCTACAATTAACCAATTACCATGGGGATGTTTTTCTTGCACAGACGCAACAATGAATCCAACATAATTAAATATTAAGTAGAACTCACGTTCTCGGCGTCCCGCTCGCTGACGGTGGGCAGCGGGGTCTTGGTGGACATGTTCCCCGGCTCAGAGTGACGGAGGGTCGGTCATGAAGCCCCGGAGCACCTGGCTGAACTCAGCGGACTGTCTGACGGACTGTCTGCGGTTTGCTCACACCTCAGCTCGGGTCTATAAGAGCAGGTTCAGACCCGGCATCCCTGGCCCCGGTCCGGACTACAGGACCACACTGCTGTCTGGTTCGGCTCGCCTCGACTCCACTCGGCTCAGTTCGGCTCTGCTCGGCTCGGTTCGGCTTCTTTTCCAGCAGTTTTTAATAACTGACATGAATCCAAAGTGAAGCGGAGCAACAGTTCCTCTTTCCGGGCTAAGTTAGCCGGTTCGCCCCGCGGCTGCCCGGCCTGACCGGAGCGGAGCGGCTCCAGACCCAGCCGCTGCTCTCTGGTTCGGTTCAGGTCTCACACACAGTCCGGTTCCTGGTGGCGGTTCGGCCGCTTCAGCTCCTCCTTCGCTCGGCGCTGCCCTGCTAGCCGCTCCGCTAGCCACAGCCAACATGGAGGAGCGGAGCCGGCGCACTGACGGAACGTGATGTCAGAGACAGCGTGCAACGTGATTCGTCAATGAGGCGCAGCGGCAGCGTTTGTTGTTGCTAGGGTGACTGGACAGAAACGGTACGAAGGTGTCTTTAAACACAATAACATAAACACATTAATCAATACTTATGTTAATCATAATAATTTAAAAATGAAGGTGGAGGGAGGAAATATTAAACCTGTGCTTGTTTTTGTGCTAAGTTTGATTTACACGAGAACCTTAAAAATATATTTTAACAGTTTAAAGTTAGGTAAATTACTCATTTTAACAATCCCAGCGTCTCAGATTTAACTACTCAAAACTAATAACCTGACAATAATTATGAGATTATTTAGACATTTCAGACCTGAAGGTTTGTGTTTTTGTCCTTTTTGTTTGTTGCACCTTTTAATATATTTTTATATTATTTTTATGCTGCGAAGTATATTTACTATTGAACATAACGAATTATTTTTTAATAATGGTACAATAATGTATGAAGACACTGTAAAATTCATGCAAGTCACATCTGTTCATTAATAAATAATAATATCAAATTGTGTAGATCTGATGGAGTAAAGATAAAGCAAAACATTCACTCCAACAGTGTTGATTTTAAAAGATGAATTATTAAAAGTAAAAATATGTCAGCTTTTTTTCACTTCAAGTCCTGAAACAGAATTGATCGTTTTCTCCCGTGTGACCAGGAGGGGGCAGCACACACACAATTTATTAATTTATTTTACTTAATGAATCTTTTTTCTCTCTAATATCGTGATCGAGTTAATCGAGTGCCACGATTTTTATCGTATCATTAATGACAGAAAAAACGAAAACAACCACAGTAAATAAACATGTACAACTGAATAATGATAATAATAAAATAGAATAATAAGTCAAAAATAAGTTAAAATGAGTAATATTGTACATGATATATTAAACATAATGTTGTAAAGGTGACTGTAGTTTGATCAGAGCACTCTGGAATACTGGAGATCTTCAGTCGGTTTGGTTCACAAATCTGTTTCAAATCTGGTATTTCTGATATTTCTGTGGGTTTAAAAACCACCTGTCGAGTTATTTTAGGACCCGTGAAGGCAACACAGGCTCCAGACCTGACAGAACAGCTGAAGAGTGACACAGTGAGTGAGAGTGATGTGTGTGTGTCACATCTTTCTCTACTTGAATCTGTCTTCATAATATAAACAATGTGTCCTGTGTTCCTGCATGCACTAAACAATAAGTGTCTGTCATGAACTGAGCCTTTACAATAATCAACAACATGAATTCAAAAAACAACAACAACAACAACAAAAAACAACACAGGATAATATTGTAAATATTACTACTACTACTACTACTAATAATAATAATGATAATAATAATAATAATGATGATAATAATGATAATAAGTAATAGTATTACTCACATACTTCACTATTCAAGGTATCGCATACACACACACACATATATATATATATGTATGTATGTATGTATGTATATATGATTAAATTCAGAGTCGAACAGGATAAAAAAAAATCAAACAAAATACAATTATGTAAGAAATAATGACTCAGCTGTTCTTCCTGCAGACAGAGTTCAGCTGCTCTGATTGGACCAGATAAATAATAAAAGGATAATCTGCAGTAATAATTAATTCATAATAAAACAATTTGCAGTAAAATATTAGAACACATGATCTTATTAGTGTGAATGGAATTATTACGATTATTATTGCTGTTGTTGTTTTGTTGTTGTTTTACCCCGAATGTCAACGTCTGTAATAAATCATTATCATCATCATCATCATCTTCATCTTCATCAGAGTCTCTCAGCTCGGTTCCTTGAAAACATTCCACGTGTTCACTGAGAAGGTTCTGGTATTTGAAAAGAGGAGAAGATGTTCTGTGGAGAACCTGAAGGTTCT
This sequence comes from Lutjanus argentimaculatus, assembly GCA_034769285.1. Classification (NCBI taxonomy): domain Eukaryota; kingdom Metazoa; phylum Chordata; class Actinopteri; order Lutjaniformes; family Lutjanidae; genus Lutjanus; species Lutjanus argentimaculatus. The sequence goes on from JAWZSL010000023.1 coordinate 397,430, forward strand.
AAAGGTTCTTGAACAGATTCCAGGTTCATTTAAGTCAACATGATGTAAACGTTCCTGTCAGACAGGTGAGGTCACTTGACCAGAAGGGGGCAGCACGTGATCATCGTTAAAACATCACTTTCCTGTTTGACAACCATCTGTTCCCCATGAACGATCTGAGCAGAACGTGGAGAACAATAATCAACGGAACTGATATAAATCAGATGTGTGTGCATTTCCTGTTTGTGTGTCAGATGATTAGATGGCACGAGGTCACATGACTCACCACATCAGCTGAAACACTGAACCCATCATGGGGTCATCATGACATCATCATGACATCACTGTGGTAAGAAAGAGTATTCAGAGTATATAAATATTCGAATATTAAAATATTCAGAGTATATAAATATTAACCTTTAATCATGAGATCAGCCACAGCAGCTGTAACAGCTGTTTGACGCGTTATAACCATAGACTGTATATAGAAGTGGACGGAGCTTCCAGCTCTGAAAAATGAAGCCAATACGGAAGTGCAGTAACGCTGTATTCTCACCGAAATCCAGCAGGGGGCGTGCGAGCTGGTTGCAAAAAGAAGCCCGGTTCCATTGACACCCGTTCTAAAATGCTGAAATAAACATATTTAAAGCCCGTGTCAAAAAACGATTTTCGTCTCTATCGCTAATATCCCCCACCATGTTCACTGAACCAGACTTGAATTTTCATATAAGTCATTCGTTGATTTTATATTAAGGCTTAAAGTTCTGTATAATTACGGGCGTGGTTTCGTGATTGACAGGCGTAGTGCCCTATGGTAGTGCCACTCACTCGCTCCCATAGACTATACTGTCTATGCTCGCCTCCCACCACCCCACCCTGCTCCCCCGCGTGTTAATTTTGGATCTCGGTTGTCATGACAGTGTGATTTTTAAATGATAATAATAAAAAAAAAATCTTTTAAATAGCCGTGAAGTTCGCGGGGATTTTTTGGGGGTGTTTTGTCCGCGTTCTAGAAACTTAGCTTACAACTTTGAACCTCTGACCGTCCTGACAGTCCTAAGTTAATTTAACAAAACGTGAAGCTTAACTGAGGCAGCAGTTCAACCTTTTGTGGTTAAAAATGTCTTGTGCAGCGTTTGGATGTACTAACAGATTTTCCATGGAGTCGGCCCTTCAGTTTTTCCGGTAAGTGAAATTAATTTTGTTTCAACCAAGGATGCATATGATTTGAACTCTGCTTTACGTTACGCAAAATAGCTAATACCCCAATTAATAATAGTTCCGTTAACGTGAATTAGGGATGCACTTTGCTGGCGCTAGCCAAGCCTTACCTGCTTGTCACAGCTGGGACAAGCAGCAATGATGTCTCAGCAAGACATCATAGGGACAAGAGTAATGTTAAATTATGCAAATACGAGTAGCCTCTCTACAAATGACCGCATTTTGCCCAGTTCAGCAGCACAGGCATGGCAGCACATAGCCAGGATGTGTCCCTCTTAATTGACACAATCCCAAAATCCACAGTCCCGCCCTGCTCCACTGTCTCAACCAATCATATTCACATCCAGTTTCAAAACTGTCAAAATGGCGCTGGCCAAATCTGAAACTCGAGGCTTCAAAACGGGTGTTCAGAAACCAATGGGTGACGTCACGAAGGCTCCGTCCATTTCTATATACAGTCTATGGTTATAACACACAGAGATCTGCAGCTCCTTTTTTAGAGATGGAAATGACTGAGCACAGCACAGCGCCCCCTGCTGCTGATCTGCAGCTGACAGCCGGGCGGTCCGAAGGCTCAACAAATATGTGTTCTCTGTGGTACTCCTCAGTGTTTCTCCTCGGTGTTCTCTGTGGTTCTCCTCGATGTTCTTTGTGGCTCTCCTCAGTGTTCTCTGGTTCTCCTCAGTGTTCTCTGTGGTTCTCCTCAGTGTTCTGTGGTTCTCTTCAGTGTTCTCTGTGGCTCTCCTCAGTGTTCTCTCTGGTTCTCCTCTGTGTTCTCTATGTTCTCCTCAGTGTTCTCTGTGGTTCTCCTCAGTGTTCTGTGGTTCTCCTCTGTGTTCTCTGTGGTTCTCCTCAGTGTTCTCTGTGGTTCTCTTCAGTGTTCTGTGGTTCTCCTTGTGTTCTCTGTGGTTCTCCTCGGTGTTCTCTGTGGTTCTCCTCTGTGTTCTCTATGGTTCTCCTCAGTGTTCTCTCTGGTTCTCCTCTGTGTTCTCTATGGTTCTCCTCAGTGTTCTCTGTGGTTCTGCTCAGTTTTCTGTGGTTCTCCTCAGTGTTCTCTGTGGTTCTCCTCAGTGTTCTCTGTGGTTCTCCTCAGTGTTCTGTGGTTCTCCTCTGTGTTCTCTGTGGTTCTCCTCAGTGTTCTGTGGTTCTCCTCTGTGTTCTCTGTGGTTCTCTTCAGTGTTCTGTGGTTCTCCTCTGTGTTCTCTGTGGTTCTCCTCAGTGTTCTGTGGTTCTCCTCTGTGTTCTCTGTGGTTCTCCTCAGTGTTCTGTGGTTCTCCTCAGTGTTCTGTGGTTCTCCTCTGTGTTCTGTGGTTCTCCTCAGTGTTCTGTGGTTCTCCTCTGTGTTCTCTGTGGTTCTCCTCAGTGTTCTGTGGTTCTCCTCAGTGTTCTCTGTGGTTCTCCTCAGTGTTCTGACAGACACTGTTAAATACATTAATGTAAGACTGAAATGTCATCATCTGATGTATTTACAGTCAAAATGAACATATTTCTATGTGTTTTAATTAATTTTCATGATGAGTATGTTATATTAACCAAACTGATTTTACCAACAAGGTGAAATAAAAAGGTTCCTGTTTAAAAAGAAAACAAATTCACAATATTTGTTTTTGTTTCTAAAACAAAAAATATTGTCATCAATTAATTTTCATAAATGTCAGACGTATAAATATGAAAACATCACTCATGTTTAATGATGAAGACAAACATTTTTTATTTGATTTTGACAAAAGGTCCAATAAACACTTGAGTTTAAAAAAAGAATTTTCAGGTGATTATTTGATGTGTTTGACCTGGTCAGGGTATCAAAGTACAATCCGTTTTTCTGTTAAAACCAAAAAACGAAAAAACGGAAATAGCGCCCCCTTTTCCTTTTTTCGTTTTAAACCAAAAACGGAAAAACGGTTTTTGCTGTCAGAATGAAAAAACGAGAAAAGGAAAAAACCAAAATCAAATAACAGCCGAAATTTGGTTTTTGCAAATTCATTTTTTCATTTTTTTCGTTTCTTATTTATGAATATGACGGCAGACAGACCGGAAGCGGAAGTGAAGTGTGACACTGTCAAAATAAGAGCTTAGCGTGCTGGTGCTCACTTCTTTTCGTATATTATAGACTACCATTCTCTTTCTACACCATATGGTTCACATTTATTTTAGTTCTGTGAAACTATAACAGCTGGTTGTTTGGAAGAACGTGATAGGCCTATATAATTATCATCATCACTACTATGAGCCAATATCCATAATACAGATCAATTTCTCCCAAATCATGAAGCTTGCCTGCTGATACGTAGCCTACACAAAACTGTCACAACTGCAAAGATCAAAAGCATTTGTTTATTTTGCACAGTAGCCTACAACACTTAAAACAAACAAACAAACAAAAAAAGCTGTTGCTCTCATTTATTTTGTTTAAATGGGTGAAGGTTAATGTGCGATGCTCAGTTGTCAGAAAATAAAAGCTAGCCCCGTCTCGTCATATTTGGCTGTGATAACTATTTTGTATTCCTTACAGCTCTCCATTGAATCAACCTGCTCCTTTCGGCTGAAATGAAATGATCGCAGCTCATTTGATGTGAACGCGCACGGAGCACAAAGCTCAGAGCCGGACAATATACGGGGCTTTGGGTTTTGTTGAGCCACATCATGAACACAGAGCCTGCCTTGAACCACATCTAGCCTACTATTCATGTAAAAAATGCGCCACCCTGTGGCTAAACATCATCTGCACTTAAGTCATTAGTTCTCATTTTCAAATGATTAGCCTGTTATGATAATAATAATAATAATAATAATAATATACTAGTCTTGACTGTGGGTGATGGGACCTCTGCTGGTGACTTTATAGATGCTTAGGGAAAGTAATTAGGGTAAAGGTTTTCCACAAAATGCATTCACACACTCAGCTAAAATGATAATTATATAGGCCTATCACATTCTTCCAAACAACCAGCTGTTATAGTTTCACAAAACTAAAATAAATGTGAACCATATGGTGTAGAAAGAGAATGGTAGTCTATAATATACGAAAAGAAGTTAGCACCAGCACGCTAAACTCTTATTTTGACGGTGTCACACTTCACTTCCGCTTCCGGTCTGTCTGCCGTCATATTCATAAATAAGAAACGAAAAACGAAAAAATGAATTTGCAAAAACCAAATTTCGGCTGTTATTTGATTTTGGTTTTTTCCTTTTCTCATTTTTTCATGCTGACAGCAAAAACCGTTTTTTCCGTTTTTGGTTTAAAACGAAAAAAGGAAAAGGGGGCGCTATTTCCGTTTTTTCGTTTTTTGGTTTTAACAGAAAAACGGATTGTACTTTGATACCCGGACCTTACATTTCACATTACAGTTATGTGTTATCGGTCCGTGTAAATCCGTGTATCATTCGTTCTTTCTATTTTCAATTGGCAATCAAAAATAAAAAAAATAAAAAAGTGACGGATTATTTTGTTTTTCGTTTTTTAATCTAACACAATGGAGCAGATGGGTATTCGGTCCGTGTATCATTCGTTCATTCGTTTTTCAAAATAAAACCAAAACTAGAAAAATGAAATAACGACTCGTTTTTTTCAATATTTGTTTCCAGACCCAAAACGAAAAAACGGATAACGAATCGTTTTTCCGATTTCCGATTTTGTGCACTATTGCAAAAAGGATAAAACGGATAACGGGCGATTGTCCAGGGTCCGTGTACCTTTTGATAGTTTGATATTTTGTTTTCAAAATAAAACGGATTTACGGAAATACGGCCGTTTTCCCCGTTTTTTCGTTTTGAGACACAAAACGAAATAACGGAAGTACTTCCGTTTTTTCTTTTTCTGTCTCAAAACGGAAAAACGGAAAAACCAAATCGAAAAAACGGCCCAATTTTGATTTCTGCAAATTCATTTTTTTTTCTATTCTTGTTGCTATAACCGTGACACAACGACCCACCGGAAGCGGAAGTTAAGTGTAACAACTTCAAAATAAAACTTATTAATTAAAGATTCCTCATTGTTTATTCTTGTTGGTAGACACATTTTGTTGAATTAAATCAACATGGCTTTTCCACTCCTCGTGGTCACAATCAGCACAGACAGTAGACTGACAACAGGTAACACAGGCGTTGTAGACACTCGGGGTGGCGCTGTTGTGTCCAGCGCTGGCGCCAAGGTATTGACATCATATGTATCCTACCGTATGATTGATAAATGAATGATTATAATTGAATACACATAAGTCTAGAAGTTCTACTACGTTTTCTTTGAACCAGCATCAATCAACCGCGTCATATAAAGATGCCAGGGTAAAATTAGGCTAATGAGTTTATAGTTGCCATTGGTGGTGGCCGTCCGTCGGTGAAATAGGTCCGGGCTGTACATTTTTGGAATACGCGTTTACTGTCAGTTAAATTGAGGTCACATTACAGTTTACATTGCTTATAAAGGCTGAGTAGTGTAGCAGTTAAAATACAGAACTCATCACGACCAGTTTGCCTCAAGGATTTTGACTCGGGAAAGGAGTCTCCGCCGCCGTTGTTATGGCAACCAATGATGCCCGGTGCAAAGCCGGGAGAAATGACAAGCAGTAGGATGAAATTATCGCCAAAGGACTAATAAAACACAATTTGTATTCCTTGCAGCTCTCCATTGAATCGATCTCCACACACCTCTCGGTTGAAATGAAATGATCGCAGCTCATTTGATGAGACACAGAGTCTGCTGTTTTGAACCTCAAAGCATGTCTACTATTCGTGTAAACCCTGCGCCACCCTGTGGCTAAACACCAAATACACTAAAGCCATAACAAGTTCTCATTTTCAAATGATTAGCCTGTAAATAATGCCTCCAATAATGCCTGCTGCTGATAATAATCGGAATAATAATAGGCTACTATTGACCGAGACCTCTGCTGGTGACTTAACGTTACAGATGCTCAGGGAACGTAAAATTTTTCCACAAAATGCATTCACGCACTCAAGCTAAAATGACAATTATATGCCTATCACATTCTTCCAAACAACCAGCTCTTATACTTTCACAGAAGTAAAATAAATGTGAACCATATGGTGTAGAAAGAGAGCGGTAGGCTATAATATAAGAAGTTAGCAGTTAGCACGCTAAAGATTTATTTTGAAGTTGTTACACTTAACTTCCGCTTCCGGTGGGTCGTTGTGTCACGGTTACAGCAACAAGAATAGAAAAAAAAATGAATTTGCAGAAATTTTTCGATTTGGTTTTTCCAAATACGGGAAATACGGGAAAATGGCCGTATTTCCGTAAATCCGTTTTATTTTGAAAATGAAATATCAAACTATCAAAAGGTACACGGACCATTCTTGGACAATCGCCCGTTATCCGTTTTATCCATTTTCCAATAGTGCACAAAATCGGAAAAACGATTCGTTATCCGTTTTTCGTTTTGGGTCTGGAAACAAATTTTGAAAAAACGAGTCATTATTTCGTTTTTCTAGTTTTGGTTTTATTTTGAAAAACGAATGAACGAATGATACACGGACCTATTTGTCACATAAATGATCACATTCTGATTTTAAATGATTTCTTTCTTCACCATCACAATTTTTTTATTATGAAATTATCTGTGAAAAACTGTTGTTTTGTGTCTCAGTCATCAAACAGTGGAAACTACGTTCTCTAACAGGTTCTAAAGAAAAAGGAACTGAAGGGGATCCAGGACTGAATCCAGAGGAACTCCACGTCAGACTGAACCAGCTGTCTGTCCACCTGTAACCATCGGCAACCACTTTCAAAATAAAATGTCCCTATTTAGAACTTTGATGAAGCAGCAATGAATGAATACAAACCACAGAATACTGTTTACTGACATGCTAACATGCTAACTCGCTAACAGACAAGAACAGTTCAGGGCTTCAGTCCCATCTGATTGATCTTAGTATTGATCCATTTAACTTTGACCTTAGAGAAGAACGGAGGGCCGTGATTGGTGGAGACATCATGGAGGCGGTTCTCCTCCACACTCCGCCTGATGGAGCGCACATGAGCTGCTGATAGGCCGGTTTTCAGAGAGAGCAGCGCCGACACGTGGGCGTCACTGAGGAGAGACAACAGAGAGGAGCGATCAATACGACACCTGGTGGACAGGTGAGTTCACACAGTCAGAAACAAGGTTTACCTCATCAATAACTGATCAGCCACAAACATCAATCAAAGTTTGTTTTAACAAACAAAAAAGATTTTTATCAGTAAAAAAGTTCCAACAGGAAGAAGAGGAGAGAACAGCCAATCAAAGCCTCTGACCGAACAAGACGACAACAACATGAACAACACAACAAGACAAAAACAATGTCAAAGATGCCGGACGAGTCAGGGACAATCTGTCTCACTGTTTGATGTCAGACCAGGATTTTCTCCTGTTCAGGGTTTCTGCAGCTCTAAACTAGTTCAGGTTCAGGAGACAGACAGAGGAGAGAGACAGACAGGAGACAGACAGAGAGACAGGAGACAGACAGAGGAGAGAGACAGACAGGAGACAGAAAGAGAGACAGGAGAGAGACAGACAGGAGACAGACAGAGGAGAGAGACAGACAGGAGACAGACAGGAGACAGACAGAGGAGAGAGACAGACAGGAGACAGACAGAGAGACAGGAGAGAGACAGACAGACAGGAGACAGACAGAGAGACAGGCGACAGACAGACAGGAGACAGACAGAGGAGAGAGACAGACAGGAGACAGACAGAGAGACAGGAGAGAGACAGACAGAGGAGAGAGACAGACAGGAGACAGACAGAGAGACAGGAGAGAGACAGACAGGAGACAGACAGAGGAGACAGACAGACAGGAGACAGACAGAGGAGAGAGAGAGACAGGAGACAGAGAGAGAGACAGGAGAGAGACAGACAGGAGACAGACAGAGGAGAGAGACAGACAGGAGAGAGACAGAGAGACAGGAGAGAGACAGACAGGAGACAGACAGAGGAGAGACACAGACAGGAGACAGACAGAGAGACAGGACGAGACAGACAGGAGACAGACAGAGGAGAGAGACAGACAGGAGACAGACAGAGAGACAGAGAGAGAGACAGGAGAGAGACAGACAGGAGACAGACAGTGAGACCGACAGAGGAGAGCGACAGACAGGAGACAGATAGACAGACAGAGAGACAGGAGAGAGAGACAGGAGACAGACAGAGATACAGGAGAGAGACAGACGGGAGACAGACAGACAGACAGAGAGACAGGAGAGAGACAGACAGGAGACAGATAGGAGACAGACAGAAGAGAGAGACAGGAGAGAGACAGAAGGAGACAGAGAGACAGACAGAGGAGAGAGACAGGAGAGAGACAGAAGGAGACAGATAGACAGACAGAGAGACAGGAGAGAGACAGACAGGAGACAGACAGAGGAGAGAGACAGACAGGAGACAGAGAGACAGGAGAGAGACAGACAGGAGACACACAGAGGAGAGAGACAGATAGGAGACAGACAGGAGACAAACAGAGGAGAGAGACAGGAGAGAGACAGACAGGAGACAGACAGAGAGACAGGAGAGAGACAGACAGGAGACAGACAGGAGAGAGACAAGAGAGAGAGACAGGAGACAGATAGACAGACAGAGAGACAGGAGAGAGACAGACAGGAGACAGACAGGAGAGAGACAGACAGGAGACAGACAGAGGAGAGAGACAGACAGGAGACAGACAGAGGAGAGAGATAGACAGGAGACAGACAGACAGAGGAAAGAGACAGACAGGAGACAGACAGTGGAGAGAGACAGACAGTAGACAGACAGAGGAGAGAGACAGACAGGAGACAGAGGAGAAAGACAGACAGACAGACAGAAAGAAAGGAGAGAGACAGACAGGAGACAGACAGAGGAGAGAGACAGACAGAGGAGAGAGACAGACAGGAGACAGACAGGTCTCTGTGAACATGACTCCTTTCTCAGTATCCTTCTGTCCATTCACACACCTCTGACACCTGAACCCCAATCAGCCACACCTGCCGTCTCCATGGAAACCAGGTGTCTGTGTCACAGTAGAATCAGGTCACAGCTCAGATGTTTGCATAAAATAACACACAGAGACAAATTTAACCCCACAGAGCCCAGGACAGGTGAGTACAGGTGAGTAAAGGTGCACCTGAATTGTTTGTGTGTCCAACTCTGAGTCCAAAAAACACACTTGTACTGAGAGCTACACTCATACAACATCACCTGAGCACAGGTGAAGATTCAGTCTCACAACAACACAAACACACTAACAGATGGAGGCAGCAGCAGACCAACAACTCCTGAGTTCACTGAGATAAAATGACTGATTTTATGAATGGAGTTTGGTTGGTTTGATATTTGTCTGATATAACAGTGGTTTCCTGTCAGAAGAGTCTGTCTGACAGAAAGATGAAGAGGAAAAAATATTATAAATACAGTGAACAAACCAAACTGACTTTCTCCTCCTCACATTTTCTAAACAGACTTGTTATTTTAATTTTAATGACTTTGAGGTGAATTATTGATGGACAAACAATAAGAGATGGAAAAGACGATTCACTGGTGGATCCATCAGAGTTTATCACACAGACAGACGGGATGAGACAGAGACAATGTAAGAGACACAACAAGACAAAATTTTCTGGTGGAGAAAAGGTTCAGTTGTCTTTGGACAGAAACAGTCAGTAGAAATGTCCTTCAGAGGACAACTTTTTACTTTTATACTTTGAGGACATTTCAGAGTCTGAACTTTTTCACTTTTCCTGCAGTAAACAAGTTGAATCCTTTTACTTTTACTCGAGTATTTGTACTTGTACTGCAGTAAAGACTGAGAGGACTCAGCTCAGTAGTCAGAGTGACTGAAACGAAAAGTTTTTTAGATTCAGGATATAAAAGTGACTATTGTTGACCGGTGACAGGGGGAGACTCAGATGAACAAATCAAACGTCCTCTGTCCTCTCCTGACCCCCCGTGACTCGTTGTTTCCTTTAACTGCTGTGATGTGAATGTTAAACAGATGACATCATCCGCAGACATCCAATCAGAGGCAGTGATGAATGAGCTGTGATTCATCAGCTGTTCAACTTTCTCATTTACATTCAAACACTTTCCAACAGGTTCTTCTGTTACCATGGCAACAGATACACAAAGCCCACACACAGGCTGCCTGTGGAAGGGAAACCTCATCGATGATGTCATCAGTAATCTCATATCGTTCTCTTTATAATTCACCTCGATGTTCTCTCATGTTCTCTCATGTTCTCTCTGGAGTCCTACCTGAGGTCGGGAAACCTTCTGGCCACACTGACCATCTCCAGCTGAACACTTCCTGGATCCTGCAGACGGAGAACCTCAGCCAGACTGAAAAGGATCTGCCCGAGAACCAGAGACTCACCGGAACCCTGAAACACAGAGTACTACTGTCAGAGTACTAATACTGCAATAATACCTGGTTGGTGACTGAGGGTTCTTTGCTGTCAGAACCTCAGACTGTGGAACATTCAGACAGGCTCTCTGAGGACGTTCTGTTGTATGAAGGAGTTTAGGATTTATTAACAGAAGTCAGAAGGTTTCATGTCTCTGCTGATTCTGTCCCTCTGTCCTCTGAGGTCCCTGTACTGTTTTTATTTTTGTTCTTTTTCTGTCAAACACTTTGTAACTTTGTTAAGAAAAATGTGATATAAATAAAGTTCATTATTATTATTAATATTCTGAAGGTGAGGACGCTGGTGCCCATGTGTCCATTGAAGTGATCTGAGGACTGGAGTTATGTGTGGGGGTTTTCTGGTCTTTGTACCGTCCCTGACAGCAGCTGTCTTACACTGACCTGTGAGGAGTCCACTGCAGTCGTCTGTCCCGTCCACTTTCAAGTGTCTCTAGATCCTCTATAAATGGAGTCTCTGATCCTTGTGGCATATTTAACGTGGGAGACGGCAGATTTTGTTATTGATTTCTGAGGTTTATAGTCTGATATTTAGTCTTCGGGGACAGACAACGAGCACAGTCTGTCTTCATTTAACTGGAGAAAACATTGGAACATGCGGCTACTAATTTGTTTAATGCGCCGTCCTGAGGAGTCGACTGGACTGTTTGGACCCTTTCACAGTCAACGTCATCAGAAAGCTGCACACGCATTTCAACAACAGAAGTATCGTCCAGACGAGACGAGTCCATCCAGACTTATCAATCTGCAAATGTTGAGTTAAACGTTTTACCAGCAACAAAATCACCAACATGTCTGGTTGTTGCGTGTATGTTTCGTCAGAATCAATATTCCACTGGTTGACTTAAAGTTGTTCAGAACGCCATCAGGATCGCGACCGTTTCAGAGTGATCAGCGGCGTCTACGTCTGCTAGCTGTTCAACGTGTTGACTGAACTGAGGACGTGATCGTGTTTGCAGCGAACATTGACAGACTGTTGTTGTCTGACGTACTTCTGTTGACAAACTGTGCGTGCAGCCTGATTGTTGTTTACAAACTGTAAACAGGTCTAATCCTTTGTTGACTCAGTTGTTGGGGCAGTGGTGGCCTAAAGCTTAGAGAAGCGAGCTTGTTCAATCCCTGGACCGGCAGGATTAATCTGGGTGTGGAAAGTGAAAGGCAGCACTTGCCCCTCCCCCTCGTTACCACCACTGAGGTCCCCTTAAGCAAGACCCTCAACCCCAACAGCTCCAGTGGAGCCGCTCAGTGGCAGCAGATCAGACTGTGGTTGTACTGAGCAGCTTCCAGGTGTGAATGTGATCAGGACGTTCCTGTAAAAGAGCCTCGCTCTCAGTGAACCTACCATCAATAAATAAAGGTTAAAAAAAAAATGTACGTGCACGCCCACAGACGTGCACATGTCTCACCCCCTCGCTGAAGAAGTCGTTGACCTTTGTGGTATCTTCGATCATCCGCTTAGCTCCGCCCACCTGCTGCTCTCTGCTCCTCATCCTCGTCTTCATCGTCCTCTTCACATACTGAAGAACTATGTCCTGATGAAGGACACACAGCAGGGACTGGAGAAAGAGACAGGGGGTCAGAGACAGACAGAGAGGCAGACGGACAGAGAGACAGACAGAGAGACAGCCTCACCTGTCTGCAGGTTGTTTTCAGGTCCATTAGGTCTCTCAGGTGTTGACTCAGAGCGTCCAGCAGAGAGTCGATGACAGACAGAGAACCGTCCAACCAGGCAGACGTCCACAGGTCCCTGAGACACACCTGAACAAAGACAGGCAGCAGGTATCATTTCTGTTTCTGTTTATTGATTATGAGACGTGATGATCATGTGATCAATTGTTGGATGGCTGCTCTGGGACTGATCCAGGATCAGCAGGGACACTTGTCTGGATGCTAACATGCTAATGTTTAGCACGTTCACTGTTTTAGTTTATGACCAGGTTTGAAGAGTAATGGACTACATGTAAAGGGGCTATGTAATCTGGATATAAAAAAGGTAACTGTATTCCATTATAGTTAGTGATTAAAAAGATGTAATCAGATTACAGTTACATCAATCAATCAATCAATCAGGTTTACTGGTTTGTCCAAATGGTCCTTCCTTTGTTGTGCACAATTTACTAAGACAAAACAAGACATTTGAGGACGTCATCTTGGACTTTGATCAACATTTTTCAACATGTTCTGACATTTTATCGACCAAACAACTAATCGATGAATTGAGAAAATAATCAATAATTAGGGGCCGGGCAGCCTAAGCTGCCAGGACCCTATTGTAATCCTGCATGTTCTTCTTCTTTCTTCTTTCTTTCTTTCTTCTTCTTCCAAGGAAATCCTACTTCCCATGCATGAAAAATGACCAAACTTTGCACAAAGGTCCAGTCCCATGTCAGATTGCCTCAGCTGCAAAAACAGGCCAATAGTCCTGATGGTGGCGCTACAGCAAGCCTCTAAAGTTCAAAATTTTGAAAATTCATAATAAATCAACCATATGTGCTACAGATTTACAACTTTCACCAAAATGTAGCCCCAATACTGAAGAAACTTTTGTACATTTAAACCTATTGCAAATTATGAAGTCCATCACTCTGTTTTTTTCAAAAACTGTAAAACTTATTAAACCTATCTCCTCCCACAATTTTTGCTCAATTGGCACCAAACTTGCTACAGAGCATCTTCAGACTGTCCTACACAAACGATCCACACAGATTTTTGATTTATCAAAAATTGAGCCTACAGTGCATCAAAATGTTTGACTGTAAACGGTATTATAAACATATACTTGCAAATTCTTGCTAAATACATTTTCAATGTTCATGAAAAAAAGTGACAAAATTTTGGAGTCATGGTAGATGATGTTTGGAAAATATCAGAATTTTATCTCAAAAACTGAATTTTTTACAGCATTTTGAATTTCACTCTCATGCGAACAATTGGAGTCAATGCAAAAATGGCATTTTTAAACATCAGTTTTTCACTTTTGGAGCCAATAAATCATTGTTAAAACTAATGACCAACATCTCCATGCTGTCTAGATGCAATTTGTGTATTTTGGGATTTTTGTCTTAATAACTGAATTTTTGACAGCCATTTGAAATCTGCCTTTACATGCTAACAGCTGCTGTCTTGCACACAGGTGACTGACTTAGTCAATTTGTGAAACTACAAGTGGTGTTTCCATTTGCCAATTAGCTCAGTGAGATAAAAGACGGACTTCAGTGTCAGAAGTTGTGAGTTTGAGCCTCAGCTAAGGCAGGATGGACTTTCAAATGTGAAAGTCTTATGTTCAGGTATCATGCTATGTGGATTAGAGACTACTAAGGTTAAAAGGATTATGATTCAGGGAGTTTTGGGAAGAGACAAATACTCTTTATCAACACGTTTCCCTGTTATCCCTTGTCTCTTTTCCCTGTTTATTTGGCTTAGCTATCAGTCAATATGCAGAGTCTCTTGTGCCAGAAATTGTGAGTTCAAGCCTCAACTGATGTAAAATGCACATTAGAATGCCACCTTTTTTTTCATCTTCCTACACTCTGCTTGTTGCTCAGAATTGCCTAATTTTGCCTAAAATTGCCGGGCCCCGACCATTGCTGTGCAGCAGCTATAATTATAATTGAACTCACAACTTCTGAGACTGAGGTCCATCTTTTATCTCACTGAGCTAATTGGCAAGTGACAGTTCATGTGTGGCTTCACAAATTGACTAAGCCAAGGATCAGGGTGCCAGGCAGCAGCCATCCATGCCATGGAAAAGAACATTTCAAAGTGAAAGTTCCAAAGCTGTAGCACATATGGTTGATTTGTTGTGAATTTTCAAAGTTTTGAAATTTAGAGGCTTGCTGTAGCGCCACCATCAGGACTATTGTCTTGTGTTTCCAGTTGAGGACATCTGGCATGGGACTGGACCTTTGTGAAAAGTTTGGGTAGATTTCTCATATGGAAATGTTATACAAGCTGAGGCTTGAACTCACAACCTTCAACACCAAGAACCATCCTCTATCTCACTGAGCTAATTGGCAAATGGAAACACCACTTGTAGCTTCACAAATTGACTAAGCCAGTCACCTGTGTGCAAGACAGCAGCTGTTAGCATGTAAAGGCAGATTTCAAATGGCTGTCAAAAATTCAGTTATTAAGACAAAAATCCCAAAATACACAAATTGCAAAAAAAAAAAAAAAAAATTCAGTTTTTGAGATAAAATTCTGATATTTTCCAAACATCATCTACCATGACTCTAAAATGTTGTCATTTTTTTCATGAACATTGAAAATGTATTTAGCAAGAATTTGCAAGTATATGTTTATAATACCGTTTACAGTCAAACATTTTGATGCACTGTAGGCTCAATTTTTGATAAATCAAAAATCTGTGTGGATCGTTTGTGTAGGACAGTCTGAAGATGCTCTGTAGCAAGTTTGGTGCCAATTGAGCAAAAATTGTGGGAGGAGATAGGTTTAATAAGTTTTACAGTTTTTGAAAAAAACAGAGTGATGGACTTCATAATTTGCAATAGGTTTAAATGTACAAAAGTTTCTTCAGTATTGGGGCTACATTTTGGTGAAAGTTGTAAATCTGTAGCACATATGGTTAATTTGTTGTGAATTTTCAAAATTTTGAACTTTAGAGGCTTGCTGTAGCGCCACCATCAGGACTATTGGCCTGTTTTTTCCAGCTGAGGCAATCTGACATGGAGAACATGTAGGATAACAATAGGGTCCGGGCAGCCTAATGACAATAATCATTAGCTGCAGCCATAAAAACATAATATTAGGCTAAACAATTTCACCATATGTCGGTATGTCTGAACAAGGTAATCCAAAAGTAACAGAAAGTAATGAAGTTACATTACTTTAATATTGTGGTACTTGGATTATGTGACTGACTACATTTTTAACAGGTAACTAGTAACTGTATCAGATTACACTTTTAAAGTAACCCTCCCAACCCTGTTTCAATTCAATTCAATTAAAAAAACTTTATTTATCCCCGAGGGGCAATTCAAGAGCACGCTGAGCAGTTCGAGTAAAAGCACATGTAGACAACAAACACACACACGCGCACACACACCCACACATACAAACCACAAGTATGAAATACTTTATCATGTTAGCATGCTAACATTAGCTAGTTCACAGAGTACATGCAGTATTTGTACCTTCAGCTGGGTGTAGATGGAAGAGGTGAGACACCTGTACCCACAATCCCTCAGGGCAGACAGCATGTCCAGACAGCGACGTCTCTGCTCCTCTGACATACTTCCTGTTTGACCTGTGATGTAATCCCTGAGGACAGTCACAGAGAACCAATCAGCAGCAGAGCAGGAAATCATAGCGTCCAGTCAGGGCTCGCTTTCCCTCCACCTGCCTCGACTACCAGTGAGTTCCTACAGTTCCCACAATGCTTCAGGACAGGACGTTTCATAATTATCTACCAGTGAAACTACATGAGACAGCAGTGTTGAACAGCGTCTCCACTTTGCACGATAGGACCCTTAGTGCAGGTACGAGAGGATGGAGTGTTTTAATATTCAACAGGTGATCAATCGTACCTGAACTGCTGCTCACAGACCAGGTGAGCTTTGACCACTGAGCGAACGTTACCATGGTTTCCCTTCACAAACTCCTCCACACACTTCTTATAGCTGAAACACACACACACAGAACTAATTATATACACCTGAATCAACCCACCTAATTAATATTCATGAGCTCAGTGGGCATGGTCTACCTGCTCAGGAAGCCCTCCAGGTGAGCTGTGATGGTCTGAGCTTTGCTCGGGTCTCTGATCACACAGCTGAACTCAGTCAGAGAGCTGTCTATCACCTGGAGACACAAACACATGTCCATCACCTGAAGAGAAACAGCTTCAACATCCAGGTACACCTGCTGCACACCTGTCTACATCACTACCGGCACCCACAGGTGTTTCACACAAAGTTCTGTCTGACAGTCGAATCTAACCTCACCTGTACTGCCTGTATCTCACCTTTACTGACTGTATCTCACCTGTCCTCTCACCTGTATCTTACCTTTACTGACTGTATCTCACCTGTGCTGACTGTATCTCACCTGTGTCTCACCTGTATCTCACCTTTACTGACTGTATCTCACCTGTGCTGACAGTATCTCACCTGTGCTGACAGTATCTCACCTGTGTCTCACCTGTATCTCACATTTACTGACTGTATCTCACCTGTGCTGACTGTATCTCACCTGTGTCTCACCTGTATCTTGCCTTTACTGACTGTATCTCACCTTTACTGACTGTATCTCACCTGTGTCTCACCTGTATCTCGCCTTTACTGCCTGTATCTCACCTTTACTGACTGTATCTCACCTGTGCTGACTGTATCTCCCCTGTGTCTCACCTGTATCTCGCCTTTACTGACTGTATCTCACCTTTACTGACTGTATCTCACTTGTGTCTCACCTGTATCTCACCTTTACTGACTGTATCTCACCTTTACTGCCCGTATCTCACCTTTACTGCCTGTATCTCACATTTACTGACTGTATCCCACATTTACTGCCTGTATCTCACCTTTACTGCCTGTATCTCACCTGTGCTGACTGTATCTCACCTGTGTCTCAACTGTGTCTCACCTTTACTGACCGTACCTCACCTTAACTGACTGTATCTCACCTGTGTCTCACCTATGTCTCACCTGTATCTCACCTGTACTGACTGTATCTCACCTGTATCTCACCTTTACTGCCTGTATCTCACCTTTACTGACTGTATCTCACCTGTGCTGACTGTATCTCACTTGTGTCTCACCTGTATCTCACCTTTACTGACTGTATCTCACCTTTACTGCCCGTATCTCACCTTTACTGCCCGTATCTCACCTTTACTGCCTGTATCTCACATTTACTGACTGTATCCCACATTTACTGCCTGTATCTCACCTTTACTGCCTGTATCTCACCTGTGCTGACTGTATCTCACCTGTGTCTCAACTGTGTCTCACCTTTACTGACCGTACCTCACCTTAACTGACTGTATCTCACCTGTGTCTCACCTATGTCTCACCTGTATCTCACCTGTACTGACTGTATCTCACCTGTATCTCACCTTTACTGCCTGTATCTCACCTTTACTGACTGTATCTCACCTGTGCTGACTGTATCTCACCTGTGTCCCACCTGTATCTCACCTTTACTGCCCGTATCTCACCTTTACTGCCTGTATCTCACATTTACTGACTGTATCTCACATTTACTGCCTGTATCTCACCTTTACTGCCTGTATCTCACCTGTGCTGACTGTATCTCACCTGTGTCTCACCTGTGTCTCACCTTTACTGACTGTATCTCACATTTACTGCCTGTATCTCACCTTTACTGCCTGTATCTCACCTGTACTGACTGTATCTCACCTGTATCTCACCTGTGTCTCAGCTGTACTGACTGTATCTCACCTTTGTCTCACCTATGTCTCACTTGTATTCACCTGTACTCGCCTGTATCTCTCCTGTACTGACTGTATCTCACCTGTGTCTCACCTTAACTGACTGTATCTCACCTGTATCTCACCTTTACCGACTGTATTTCCCCTGTATCTCACCTGTACTGACTGTATCTCACCTGTGTCTCAGGTGTATCTCACCTTTACTGCCTGTATCTCACCTTTACTGCCCATATCTCACCTTTACTGCCTGTATCTCATATTTACTGACTGTAACCCACATTTACTGCCTGTATCTCACCTTTACTGCCTGTATCTCACCTGTGCTGACTGTATCTCACCTGTGTCTCACCTGTGTCTCACCTTTACTGACCGTATCTCACCTTTACTGACTGTATCTCACCTGTGTCTCACCTATGTCTCACCTGTATCTCACCTGCACTGACTGTATCTCACCTGTATCTCACCTGTATCTCACCTTTACTGCCTGTATCTCACCTTAACTGACTGTATCTCACCTGTGCTGACTGTATCTCACCTGTGTCCCACCTGTATCTCGCCTTTACTGACTGTATCTCACCTTTACTGACTGTATCTCACCCGTGTCTCACCTGTATCTCACCTTTACTGACTGTATCTCACCTGTACTGACTGTATCTCACCCGTGTCTCACCTGTATCTCACCTTTACTGCCTGTATCTCAACTTTACTGCCTGTATCTCACATTTACCGACTGTATCTCACATTTACTGACTGTATCCCACATTTACTGCCTGTATCTCACCTTTACTGTCTGTATCTCACCTGTGCTGACTGTATCTCACCTGTGTCTCACCTGTGTCTCACCTTTACTGCCTGTATCTCACCTTTACTGCCTGTATCTCACCTGTGCTGACTGTATCTCACCTGTGTCTCACCTATGTCTCACCTGTACTCACCTGTACTCACCTGTGTCTCTCCTGTACTGACTGTATCTCACTTGTGTCTCACCTTAACTGACTGTATCTCACCTGTATCTCACCTTTACCGACTGTATTTCACCTGTATCTCACCTGTACTGACTGTATCTCCCCTGTGTCTCACCTGTATCTCACCTTTACTGCCTGTATCTCACCTTTACTGCCCGTATCTCACCTTTACTGCCTGTATCTCACATTTACTGACTGTATCCCACATTTACTGCCTGTATCTCACCTTTACTGCCTGTATCTCACCTGTGCTGACTGTATCTCACCTGTGCTGACTGTATCTCACCTGTGTCTCACCTTTACTGCCTGTATCTCACCTGTACTGACTGTATCTCACCTGTATCTCACCTGTGTCTCACCTGTACTGACTGTATCTCACCTGTGTCTCACCTATGTCTCACCTGTATTCACCTGTACTCACCTGTATCTCTCCTGTACTGACTGTATCTCACCTGTGTCTCACTTTAACTGACTGTATCTCACCTGTATCTCACCTTTACCGACTGTATTTCACCTGTATCTCACCTGTACTGACTGTATCTCACCCGTGTCTCAGCTGTATCTCACCTTTACTGCCTGTATCTCATCTTTACTGCCCATATCTCACCTTTACTGCTGATCCACATTCTGATGTATCCCACATTTACTGCCCTGTATCTCACCTTTACTGCCTGTATCTCACCTGTCTGACTGTATCTCACCTGTGCTCAACTGTGTCTCACCTTTACTGACCTGTGATCTCACCTTTACTGACTGTATCTCACCTGCTGTTCTCACCTGTGTCACCCCACCTGTATCTCACCTGTACTGACTGTATCTCACCTGTGTCTCGACTGTATCTCACCTGTGTCTCACCTGTATCTCACCTTTACTGCCTGTATCTCACCTTTACTGACTGTATCTCACCTGTGTCTCACCTGTATCTCACCTTTACTGCCTGTATCTCACCTTTACTGCCCGTATCTCACCTTTACTGCCTGTATCTCACATTTACTGACTGTATCTCACATTTACTGCCTGTATCTCACCTTTACTGACTGTATCTCCCCTGTGTCTCACCTGTATCTCACCTTTACTGCCTGTATCTCACCTTTACTGCCCGTATCGCACCTTTACTGCCTGTATCTCACATTTACTGACTGTATCCCACATTTACTGCCTGTATCTCACCTTTACTGCCTGTATCTCACCTGTGCTGACTGTATCTCACCTGTGTCTCAACTGTGTCTCACCTTTACAGACCGTATCTCACCTTTACTGACTGTATCTCACCTGTGTCTCATCTATGTCTCACCTGTATCTCACCTGTACTGACTGTATCTCACCTGTATCTCACCTTTACTGCCTGTATCTCACCTGTGTCTCACCTGTACTCACCTGTATCTCTCCTGTACTGACTGTATCTCACCTGTGTCTCACCTTAACTGACTGTATCTCACCTTTACCGACTGTATTTCACCTGTATCTCACCTGTACTGACTGTGTCTCACCTGTGTCTCACCTGTGTCTCACCTGTACTCACCTGTATGACATCTATAGCCAGTGGGCTGAAACAGTATTGGTCGATGAGTTCAGGTGTCGTTCCTCTCAGCCAGCTCTCCTCTTCTTTCTTCAGAGCTGTGTTCAGCCACGTCTTCACTTTGTCCTGATGGACACAAACATGTCGTCTCACACTTTGAACTTTAAAACTGTGACTGAGTTTCAGCCTCAACAGAAACATTTTACAGAAACATCCCCGAAAACTGCAGCCACACGGAACATTCAGCTAAACGTCCTGCAAACCATAAACTGAGCTTCCACAAACACTCAGGAAACATAACAGTAACTTGAAGAAGGGGACGTAGTTCAACAGTAACCCGACACTAACAGTCAGAGAATGTCACCGCAGCTGCAGGGTGTACCTGTTTGTGGGTCAGGTACTGGTTCTCCAGTGGGTCCAGATGTTCCTGTTGCAGCAGAGAACCCAGACAGGCTGACTTGATCTTCCCCTGCAGCTCCTCATGGCCCAGGATTTCACTGCAGGACACATATATTCACATGGAAAAGTAGAATAAACATGTTGGCGACACATCTACACATGATCATTGTTTCATAACAACATTTATTATTATCATTATGTTGTATTAAAGTGTTGTCTTACATTTCTCTTATATATATTTTCTCTTATATATTATTACTGGATAGTTTAACTATAGTACATACATACTGCATGTAGATTATACACTTTATTTTCTGTTATTATCTACAGGATATTGCCAGCTCTCCTGGCTCATCTCCAAACATCTGTTTCCATGGAAACAGATTTCTGACAGTATGATGGGAAAAAGAAGATCCTGTGAGTCGTTATCATGAAAAACTTTGTCCAAATAATGTCTGTGAAACTAAAATAATGAGTTAGTATTTCAAAATATTGACTATATATCTTACATATTACGTCATTATTTTAAAATATTAAGTCATTATTTTAAGATATTAACCCAATAGTTTAAGATAGGGGAGGCCGGGGCAGTTGTAACATTTTTGTTTTTAATAAAAGAAATCCTTAATTTCTCACAGACTACTTGAAACACACAGGTCATGTTCTGATATGATAAACATGTATATGTGGGTTAATTAATGATACATTTGATCTATTTTAAAGGCAATAATATAAAGTTTCATGTAAGAAGTCAGTGTTACCATCATCCCACTTGGTGGGGTCAGTTGTTACAATGGTTGGGGGCAGTTGAAACCCTGAAAAAATTAGGCATATTAACCCACTGTGTCTCAAAGTAATTACATTACTGCTGTAGCATCTAATAATGTTACTTCAGATTTTTTGTCTGTGGTTTGGATTCTTTTAGACGTCAGACATCGTCTGCTTTCAAAGCAAAAGTCTGATTCTATTTTTCTATTTTGCAGAAGATGAGACTACTGTTCTAAGTTGTTCATCATTTGAATTAAGTTACATTTACAAATAAAATAAATATAAAAACATGAATATTGCACAAACAAAACAAAAAGAGGAAATGAACATGAACTAGTTTGTTTGAATCTCTGTGAGATGAACGTTGAGCACTTTTGAAGTTACAGCACTGAAGAGCACAGCATCGTGACAGAGACACAGAAAGTGAATATTTGACATGTCCTCTGAGGGTGTCTTAGTTAAAATATGCTCATTTCCTTTAAAACTTTCTGTAACATGAATTCTTCTGTCCAGGACATCTGAGTGTTTCTCTTTTACTCTCCAGTCTCTCAGTGACGAGGACGGAGTTTGGACGTATGAAGGAGACACAAGCTCACATGCAGCTGTCTTGTTGTCCTGGTGGAAACAGTAAATGCTGTGCAGTGTCAGAAACAGGTTGTGATAAAGAAAAGCAACAAAAAGGTGTGAAAATTTGTTATAAACTGCGAGAAATATGGCAGAACTGTGACTCTGGGAGGAAAACAGGAGAGGCTGATGAAAACCAGACGTCAAAATTGGGAAGGTTGACAAATATGTAGCACAGCTGCGTCTCATCACACCGTCAACCTGCAGCTCATCTACTCCGACTCTTCAAACTCTACGCTAACTAAACACTAACCTGTCTGTCTCCAGCTAACCTGTCTGCCTGTCTCCACACTAACCTGTCTGTCTGTCACCTGATCCTCGTCCCTGCCATCAGTTCTTCATCCAGAACAGAAGATTCAGGATCACAAAGACTCTTATCTTTCTTATCATCATCACTCTGTGCACGTCTGGCATTTTTGTCAAACTGTAACAGAGTGTCTCACAAGGGGACTGTGGTTTGTAGTCAGACGACGGCCAGTCACATGACAGTTAAAGACAACAGTGAAAAAACAGAAACTGTAACAACAGTCAGACATAAAAACAATGAACCAGAGAGGAGACGAAGCTCTCAGCAGACCAGACTGAACCAGATTCAACTTTTGATCGTCCAGCTCAAAACTTCAGCAGCTGTTTCTTTTTATCCACTGTGGACCTGGACCGAGCTGCAGAACACCAGGACCTCAGAAACACCCGTTACGTCCTCAAAATACCTTTAAAGGTCTTTACGAACGGTCCTGAAGGAAACATGTGATGGACAGATGGACAGACAGACGACTCACCGTGGATAGAGGTGGTTGGTCCAGAACAGCAGGTAGCTGCAGTCGTCTGTCTGCAGTCCAGCAGCAGCCAGTTCAGTGAGACGAGCAGAGAAGATCTGATGGTAGAGTCCAGCATACAGGTTCAGCACGTCCATCTGTGGAGGGTAACAGACCTGCACCACCTGCACCACCCTCAGCAGGTCCTGCTTCACACGCTTCCCCAAACTACACACCTGTACAGGTACATCAGGAACATCAGGAACATCACATCATTCTACACACCTGTACAGGTACATCAGGAACATCACATCATTCTACACACCTGTACAGGTACATCAGGAACATCAGATCATTCTACACACCTGTACAGGTACATCAGGAACATCAGATCATTCTACACACCTGTACAGGTACATCAGGAACATCAGATCATTCTACACACCTGTACAGGTACATCAGGAACATCAGGAACATCACATCATTCTACACACCTGTACAGGTACATCAGGAACATCAGATCATTCTACACACCTGCACAGGTACATCAGGAACATCAGATCATTCTACACACCTGTACAGGTATGTGACAAGAGGTTGGACCAAGTCATTGTTTTGAAAGTCAAAGTAAATCTCAAGTCTTTGCACTCAGGTTCCAGGTACTAAACTTTGAGTTTCGAGTCCTAAACAAGTCATGATGTCATTTTACCATCAGAGTGCTGACTCTCGGTTCTTTATGTAACTTCAGATGTTGACCGAAGTTGGACGTTGTTGCGTCTCCGTCTGTAATTTTTCCACCTGCACGTTTGTTATCCTACAGTTCAGTTTTTGTCGTAGTTTTTGTTTTGTTTTGTTGATCTTTGGTGTCATTTTTTCCAGCTGGAGCTCAGTAACTTAGTTCTTCGTGGTTCTCTGCTGTCGTCTGATTGGTTCAAACAAAGTAAATCTGATGAATTAACTTGCTGAGACTGAACGGTGTTAACGTCAGCTGATTCAGGAAATGAAGGGAAACAAACTGATTCATGATTCACACTTTTTAAATAACCGACTTTTTCATCTTTGGACTTTGGACTCAAGTATTTTTAAGTAAAAAGGCTCAAGTCCAAGTCAAGTCAGGAGTTAAAGTCCAAGTCTGTTTTGATGTTGTCAAGTCATCAAATTTGTGGCAATCAGTGTGCTGTCTGATGAAATGTGGACATGTCTCTGGTGCGCCTGTGGTTGAGGACTCACCTCCCTCTTCAGAGGGGAGGACAGTCCCTCAGCTCCTCCTGACTCCTCCTCGGTGGCCTTCATCAGTCTGGACTCCACCATCTCCTGCAGCAGACTGTTGTGAGTGCTGAGACACTTCTGAGGACGCCACACCGGGACTCGCCCCTCCTCACACCCCAACCAGTGGCGGTCCTGTGCCTCCTGCTGCTGGATGGAGGCCACAGCACTCCTCAGGACCTCCAGCTCCCCCGAGGAGGTGGAGGCAGAGGCGGAGTCGGAGGAGGGGAAGGTGTTGTGGACGGCCATCCATATCTGCAGTCTGAGATCCTCGAAGTCTTTCTGCAGCTGGTCCTCGTCCTCCTCACTGGGAGAGTCCTGACTGAAGAGCTGCTCCTCCCTGATGATCAGCCTCCTGCTGACCTCCTCCAGCTGCTCCTCTTTCTCCTGCTGCTGCAGAGCCTCCTCACAGTCCAGCTCGTCCTCTGCAGGAGACAGAACATGGAGAACGTGTCTGTAACAACAGTCTGTGTTTCAGTGTGAGACGACGACCAACTGCTTCACATACGGTACAAACCTGAAAGACAAGAAGACGAAAATCAAAGAAACACAAAAACACATCAAGTGTATTTAAAGGTTCTGTTTCTGTGTTTGATGACACTCGTGTCCGTGTGACCTGCAGTCAGCATCGACCAAAACAGTGACGAGTGACAAATATTTTTATTACTGATTATATTATTTCTATTGATTTTAGATGTATTTTCCTGACAACTTTTTACTTTCACTTCCTACATCTGAACACAAATATCTGTACTTTGTGCATTTTCAAAACAGGCTCATTACTTTAGTTTAAAAGTATATGAGGGAAATTATTGATTATTTTTATTTATTATTTTAAAACAACATAAAAGACATAAAAGTCATAAAAGACACAACAAGAAAAAAATGATGTAAAAGACATAATAAGATCAAAACAACCCAAAAGATGTAAACAAAGTAAAAAATGTAACAAGACAAAAACAACATAAAAAAAGTAATAAGATAAAAATAATATGAAAGAAATAAAAAGATGGAAACAACGTAGAAGATGTAACAAGAAGAAAACAACATTAAAGACGCGTCACGACATGAAACATAAAACACAGTAACAAGGTAAAATGTAACAAGCAGAAAATGTAAAGTTCTGTTGGTTCTGACGATGTTCTATCTAAGCTTCTGTTGGTTCTAACCTGGAATGTTTTATCTAGTGTTTCATTGGTTCTTATCTGATAATGTTCTATTAAAGGTTCTGTTGGTTCTGACCTGCAGTATGGGTGTTATTCTGCTGTCTGCGGTTCTTCCAGATCTTTGCAGGGTTCTTCAGTTTGGGCAGTCTCCTCCTCGGTTCTCCATGGTTCTCGTCGCCTCCTCCTGCGTAGAAAAACCTTGTCAACAACATGTTCTCATTTTTTGTTCAATTAAAGAAAATAAACTCTGTCACAGTCAGGGAACCGTGTTCTGTGGAGAACAAAGAGGCAACAGTTTTAAGTGTTCATTCAGACGGAGCTGAAATAAATCACCTCCAGGATTTTAAAGGTTCAACTGAGTTTTAGAGACAGAAACCTTTGATTATTGATTTAATATCAGAACATACAGAACTGTATTGATAAGAAATGTTCGGATCAGATACAAACACACATGAAGAACAATCTTCACTGTAAACAAACCTGAAACAGTTCAGTCAACATCAGGAGACAAACTTCTGTTTCAAACTTAAACTAACAGACATGTGAAGTGTTCATAATTCCTGTGAGAGCAGACGGACCCTGAACGCGTCACTCCGATCAGGTGTTTTCACCTTCATGAGTCTGATCGAAGAACATCGATATTCGAAACGGATCAATAAACCAATCAGACTCACCGATCATCATCATCATCCTTCATCAGTCCGAGCGGAAACCAGTCATCTCCCTTCACAATAAAACTCTGAACCGTGAAGTTAAAACCCTGCGGAGGCTCGTTTGATGCTGTGATGGAGCAGCCCGGAGGAGGGGCGGGACTACACACGTGATGAGGTGGAGCCGCCCGCCCACCTGTCTGCCTGTCTGTCTGTCGGTTTGTTTGTATATTAAATAGAACTACAAACACCATAAAGCCCACAGTAAACACACTAACAGCTGTTTAAGGTTTAATTTCCTGTGAGATTAAAAACAGAGATTTTAGTTTTATTTATCTGATATAATATTTTATTACAGGCCCATTATTATACATTAATATGTTGTATAATTAAATTTTCATTTCAATCATTTCTGTTTTTATTAATATTATATAAACTTTAAACATTATGTTTTGTTGTTATATCACAGACTCACTGAGTTTATCTGTTGTGACTTTCTGTGGCTTCAACACAAACACAGAACAACAACAACAACAACAACAACAACAACGACAACAACATGAGCACAGTACAGATCAGATGAGTCACTCAGGGTTTGTTCAGACTCTGTCAGTGTGTGTTCCTGGTGTGTAGCGCCTCCCAGTGGACGACAGCTCACACTGCAGATCACTGATGGAAACTGAGTCAGAGGCTTCACTCATTAATGTTTCATCTTCTTTGCCTTTTATTACTGACAGTCACAGTCATGGTCACATGATGATGATGATGATGATGATGATGATGATGATGACAACATGTTATTATCAGAACGAGTCTGACATGTTTCTTGTGTCACAGCAGCTGCAACTGAAGAAAAACAAACATTTTAATAAAAAGAAAATGAGATAATTTCACATTAAAAACAGAAAACATCACACATTAAGGTAACTGAATATGGAATAAAATTAAAAGAATATGGAATAAAAGTGAGAATACTGAATGACAGTAACTGAGCATGATGTTAAATTAATTGAAAATGGAATAAACGTCTGGGAATATGGAATTAAAATAACTGAATATTAGATTTAAAAAGGTTGTGTGATGTTGAGTTACAGTCTTTTGTTTTTCCTTGTGTTAATCTCAGGAGTATTTTTATCAGTTTGTTCTGATCAGGTCGGTTCAGCTTGAGGTCATCCCACAGATTTAAACTCTATCATCAGAATATGTTAGAAAGTATTGATCTGATCTGATGTGTTCAGGAATCATCAGTGTAGGAAGTGAACAACAAGGACAGAGACAAACTCATGAAAGATTCAGTCCCTGCTGAAACATGTCTGCTTGTATCAGACTGAAACCTTCCTCATCATCATCACCATCATCATCATCATCATCATCATCATCATCATCATCATCACCAGCTGTCACTCCAGGATTTTTTAAAATCATCTTCATAATATTCATTCAGAGAAACATGCTGACCTCACCTGAGTTGTTCTGTTGCCTCCTGATGGTACCCCACACCATCATCATCATCATCAGGACCAGGTTCCACTTCAGCCAGAACCTCTACAGGGAACAGATGATCCAGAACCTGCTGCTGCTGCTGCTGCTGCTGCAAAGAGCATCTAGAACAGTCTGGGTGTTTCAGAGCATCTCAGACTCTCAGCTGATTTTTTACTTTCACTTTCAGTTTCAGCTCCAACTGCTGTTTCACACAGCCAACACCCTCCTCCTCTGTCATCATCATCATCATCATCATCATCATCCTGCTTTTACTCAAACTTATAAATGTTGTTGTATTGTATTTTACTGTATTTATCCACTGTAAAAATAAACTATTTTCTAACTAACAAACATTAAAAAAAAGTTTGTGCCCAGGCTGCTTTAAAATCTGATATTGAATTGAATTTAAATTGACTGAATTTAAAAGACAAGTTGAGATTATTTTGTAATAAGGCTCAAATAAACTTGATATTGATTCAGTTGTTCTTAAAATAACATGTTCAATAAATGTCAGATATTAAGTTGAACCAACTACTGTTCAGACACACTGAGGAACATTATAATGTTTAATAATTACTATAATTTATTAACTTTTAATTAACTGATTCAACACTAACCTTACTCACTAACCTAGTGTAAAAGGTAGTTAATGGGACTGGTGAAGGATGGGAAGAGGGTCACATGTAGAGGAATGATAGAGGGATGAAGGACATGAGCAGAGGGATGAAGGAGACTAAGAGAGGGATGAAAGGGTCTAAAAGAGGGATAAAGGGGTTGAGGAGAGGGATGAAAGGGTCTAGGAGAGGGATGAAGGGGTCTAAAAGAGGGATAAAGGGGTTGAGGAGAGGGATGAAAGGGTCCAGGAGATGGATGAAGGGGTCTAGGAGAGGGATGAAGGGGTCTAGGAGAGGGATGAAGGAGACTAAGAGAGGGATGAAGGGGTCTAAAAGAGGGATGAAGGGGTTGAGGAAAGGGATGAAGGAGGTATAAAGGGGTTGAGGAGAGGGATGAAAGGGTCTAGGAGAGGGATGAAGGGGTCTAAAAGAGAGATGAAGGGGTTGAGGAAAGGGATGAAGGAGGGATAAAGGGGTTGAGGAGAGGGATGAAGGGGTCTAAAAGAGAGATGAAGGGGTTGAGGAAAAGGATGAAGGAGGGATAAAGGGGTTGAGGAGAGGGATGAAGGGGTCTAGGAGAGGGATGAAGGAGACTAAGAGAGGGATGAAGGAGTCTAACCCATAAGGACCCACGGTGACATGGGTGTCACACACACTTCAAATGTTCAAGAAAATTACACATACAGCTTTTTCCTTGACTTAAACTCATGAAGTCCCTAAGTTACACCTATATAACATCCTGTTGCAGTCATGTGACAATGTGTGAATTTGTCTCCCCACAACATCATTTCCAAAATGGCCGACCACCTGGTGGGCACATGTGGCTGAGCAAGCTAATTTTAAAAAGCTTGTATTTTGCTATTGAATGTAAGTTTTGACCCATTTCACAACTGCAGTGTCTAAATAACATGTCATTTACTACATTTAACCAGTTATGACCACATTTTTTAAACAGATTGATATAAAATGAGTTACAAAAATATTGTTGTTACACCGATGTCACATTGGGCAATTAACCGATCTCTGCAACCAAAAAAATCTATGTGACACATTTGTCACAATAAGAAAAAATGGTGATTTTCTGCTCAATTAATTTAGCTGTTTCAATTGTTTTGATTAATACATTCTCTACAATGTTTCTCTAGGCATATTTAGAAATTGTAAACATAAAAAATGTGTAATTGTAATTGTGTAATTAAAGTATGAGTAAATGCATTATAAAGTTATAAGTTATATACACTGACCAGACTGCACATGGGCCTTTGAAATGTGGCAGTTGCAAACTCTGCAAAGTCAATGCAACCACAACCCTCTGTGAGGAATGTGATGTGCATCTTTTGCTTTAGAAATTGTTTCAAATGGTACCATTTGAACCAACCAGAAATGCATAATTGATAACACAAACTGATAACAAGAACTGTTAATGAGAAAATTACCAAGGTTCAAATGTGATGCTGATGATAGAAAAGTTTTTTTCACCTTCAGCATTGTTTTGTGTTTTTTTTAACACTATGTACATGTTTCTGTTGTTCGGTTTGTTACAGCTACAGTAGGTTACAGTAGGACCTCTAACGAGGCAATCTAATTTAATGTTAATTGGTTCGCATAATTTCTGCTGGAACAAAAAGCAAACAAAAAAGATTTTGTCGTTAAACCTAGCCACAAATGTTCTAATTTTGATTTATGTTGTGGAAATTCAAAAAAGGCAAATTTGTATGAAAAATTTTTCAAGCTGGTTTATTTTAAATTAAGAAATAAGTTTATTGTAAATGCCCGATGTGACATATGTGTAACATTTTGGTTCTGCGACACTAGGGGGCAGTATTTTCAAAATGAATCCAGAAATGTGTTCCTTGTGGTCCATTTGGTCTATTCTGTATTCCCCATAATTTTCCTTCAAGGAGAAATGGGTCTGGGTTCTTATGGGCTAAAAGAGAGATGAAGGGGTTGAGGAGAGGGATGAAGGGGTCTAGGAGAGGGACGAAGGAGTCTAGGAGAGGGATGAAGGAGACTAAGAGAGGGATGAAGGGGTCTAAAAGAGGGATGAAGGGGTTGAGAAAAGGGAATGAAGGGGTCTAGGAGAGGGATGAAGGGATTGAGGAGAGGGATGAAGGACATGAGGAGAGGGATGAAGGAGACTAAGAGAGGGATCAAGGGGTCTAAAAGAGGGATGAAGGACTTGAGTAGAGGGATGAAGGAGTCAAGGAGAGGGATGAAGGGGTCTAGGAGGGATGAAAGGGTCTAGGAGAGGGATGAAGGGGTTGAGGAGAGGGATAAAGGGGTCTAGGAGAGAGCTGAAGGAGTCTAGGAGAGAGATGAAGGGGTTGAAGAGAGGGATGAAGGAGTCTAGGAGAGGGATGAAGGGGTCGAAGAGATGGATGACGGGGGTTGAGGAGAGGGATAAAGGGGTCTAGGAGAGAGCTGAAGGAGTCTAGGAGAGAGATGAAAGGGTTGAAGAGAGGGGTGAAGGGGTTGAAGAGAGGGATGAAGGGGTTTAAGAGAGGGATAAAGGGGTCTAGGAGAGGGATAAAGTGGTCTAGGAGAGGGATGAAAGAGTCTGGAGATGAACTGAGATGAACATGAGAGAGTTAGACGTCTTTATATAGGTATCCACAGGTAATTGGAGTAGAGCAGTACAGGTGGCTAATTAATGAGACACAGGTGATCTGGGTTTGTGGGAGGTGTAGGTGGTTTGATTAGCGAGATGCAGGTGAATGTAGTGGTCCTGCTCCTGAACTTAGTTATTAAACTTCATCTTGTGATTTTACAGAATAAAGTTGTATGCATCACATCATGGTCCAAGATAATAAGCTGTATAATGTATAAATACTTCTACTTCCCCCCAGGAAATTGTCAGCATCTCATAAAGTGTTAAAACAGAGATTTAATGGTACGATCATTAGTGTGGTCTGCAGACGTCCACAGGTTTGGAATGAGACCAGTAAAACTATAAAAATGTCAACATCTGTGTCTGTCTTCAAAAAGAGCTTCGGGCAGCAGTTACTATTCACATTTTAATGAGTTGTTAGACGTTAGAGGAACTCATGTTTATGAGTTCTGAAGTGTTCTGAAAATAAACACTAGAATGAACTTGAATAAATGAAACTTGGATATTCACATGAAGTTAATAAGAAAAGATCAGCTGACAGATGATTTTTTACAGTGTGAACATCCTGCTGTGTGGACGCGCTGCACTTCCTGTTTAATACGCCGGTATTTATCCATACATCACTGCTGGTTGAATAACACCTCTGACACACTCACTAAAGATGGAAAATGTACCTGAGAGCTGCAGCCAATCACGGCCCTCAGCTGTACTGATGACATCATAGAGCTTTACCCAATCAGAAGTGAGCTAATACAGAGCGACTGTAGCTGATTCTCACTGTGTGTGTGTGTTTGTGTGTGTGTGAGGTCACTGTGATGTCACTCTGACCTCGTCGTCTCGTCTGTAACTTGATCGATCGTCAGCTGTTAATAATCGATGCTGTTGTGATCAATAATAGATGCAGGAGGCTGATCAGAGGTCAGAGGTCACAGCTCAGGTGGTGAAGGGGGCGGAGCTCACCTGTGATGAGAGCTGTGAGAGTGAACCAACACACAGAATACAGCTGATCATGTTTTCATGACAGGTTCTCAAACGGTGGTCCGGGGACCTGCAGGGTGACGTCCTGACACTTCATTTAAATCATCACGATATCAAAAATATTCATTCATTTATTTATTTTCTTTTGTTTATTTTTACAAAAGCCAAAGTTCATCAGATACTTAGAATTAGTTTATTGATTATGTTCTAATCTAATAATCAATAACTCTTAATAAACATATGAGTATAAATCTTTCTGCGGCCAGTCAAATGTTGCTTGTTAATGTTGTAAACTGGCTGCACAGAGACAAACGTGAGCTGTTTCTCTGCTCAGAACCTCCAGGATGTCAGGTTCTTTTTGTTGTGGCCTAAAATACCTGATTTCACAGCAGCTTTCATAAAAATTGTGACGCATGTTGCAAAGTTTTTAGGCATTTTTTTGCAATGAAATTGTGGGACCAAGTGCAAATGGCTAAAAAAAAGTTCCTTTTTTTCTTATAACTTGTTAAAAATCAAAGGTAACTGGTTCCTTGGAGACCAGAATCTAAATTAAACCTAACAAAACTGGACTCTGGGGTCACGTGTACTTGGATCTGGGCTCCTGATGTGAAAAGGATGACAAACATTTCAACAAAATCTGCTTTATTTTTGCTTGATTTATTTTTTTAAGAAGCAAAACAACAAGGACACATGAAAGTGCACAGAGTGGATGAACGTTCCTCTCAGTACTCTGACAAAATAAAAAAATCGAAAATACTAAAAATAATAAATAATAAAACACTGACTCAGTTCATTGAGACGTTCATGTATGACGACTGATGTGATTGGTAGAACTCGCAAGAAACAACAATGATTGGTCAAATTTGTGGAGAAGTTGCTGAGTTTTGGCAAAATCAACTTCACATTAAAACCTCCTGGAGTGACTGTCTGCACTATAAAAAATACCCTGTAAAATCTGTGTAAATCTGTAGTTTAACAAACTAATTTACAGTTCAACTACGTCCAAACGACATGACAGGAAAAAAGAGCAGATTACATAATCTGGACCTTACAGTTACAGAGGAGAAAGAAGTAATCAGATTACAGTTACATTTATTAATAAAAGATGTGGATTATTAGTCAGGATTACAGTTTTAAAATAAAGAACGATATCCTACCAGGCACAGTGCACAAACAGTTCAATTCATTATCATGACCTCAAGAGAAAAAAGACTACAAATCAATCAATCAATTGAGCACAACAAAGGAAGGAACAGCTGGACAAACTAACAAACATTAAACACTGAGCGATACAACAAGTCATCTTGGACTTTGATCAACATTTTTCAACATTTTCTGACAGTTTATGGACCAAACAACTAATTGATTAGTGGAAAAATTATCACCAGATTGATCACTAGTTGGAAAACAGGTCCAAACGTGAAAACAGGTGGAACGCACGTACGTTCTGTTTTCACATGTTTGGACCCATTTTTCAACTGACAAGGTTGTGACAGGATCAATTTTTCACTTTTTACTTCACTTTTACTGTCGTCCCTCACTTAGTACTTTTTACTTCAGTATTAAAGTAAAAGTTAGAGTAGTAATGTCTGCAGAAAACACAAACAGAAGATGCAGCAGGATAAACATTACACATTAAAGTATATTAAAGTATATTAAATAATATTAATATTATTTAGTACATTAAAGTACATTAAAGTATATTAAATAATATGAAAGTACATTAAAGTACATTAAAGTATATTAAATAATATGAAAGTACATTAAAGTACATTAAAGTATATTAAATAATATTAAAGTACATTAAAGTACATTAAAGTATATTAAATAATATGAAAGTACATTAAAGTACATTAAAGTATATTAAAGTATATTAAATAATATGAAAGTATATTAAAGTACATTAAAGTACATTAAAGTATATTAAATAATATGAAAGTACATTAAAGTATATTAAAGTATATTAAAGTATATTAAATAATATGAAAGTATACTAAAGTACATTAAAGTATATTAAAGTATATTAAATAATATGAAAGTATATTAAAGTACATTAAAGTATATTAAATAATATTAAAGTACATTAAAGTACATTAAAGTATATTAAATAATATGAAAGTACATTAAAGTACATTAAAGTATATTAAATAATATGAAAGTACATTAAAGTACATTAAAGTATATTAAAGTATATTAAATAATATGAAAGTACATTAAAGTACATTAAAGTATATTAAAGTACATTAAAGTATATTAAATAATTTGAAAGTACATTAAAGTACATTAAAGTACACTAAAGTATATTAAAGTACATTAAATAATATGAAAGTACATTAAAGTACATTAAAGTACATTAAAGTATATTAAATAATATGAAAGTACATTAAAGTACATTAAAGTATATTAAAGTACATTAAAGTACATTAAAGCTCCAGTTGGTAAGTTGATGAAAGTGAAAGTAAACTCCGCGACTTGGTCGGAAATTTCAAGACAATACTCCATCAGGTCTCTTTATGAACCTCTGCCAAGAACCCCACACACACACAGACACACACAGACACACACACGTGCAGGCGCATGCACACAAAGTAGCCATAAACGCACCCACAGACGACGTACCGTTTCCATAGCAACCGGAGACTCCAAAACGATCTCACATCTCTCTCACCATGAAACACACTCTTCTTGTGTGTGTCCGCGTGTGTGGAGGGAAGGAGGGGGGTTGACAGAGGTGAAAGAGGGAGCTGACGGTGTGTATCATCTTGAAATGTCCGACCAAGTCGCGGACTTTACTTTCACTTTGTCAGTTTACTACGACGTGTAGGAGCGGCGATTGGCTGCTCCTCCTGCTCCCTCTACCTGACTGGTGGAGAATCTTCGGTCGCGGTGGATTTCGGCAAATACGATTACAGGCTGTAGGTGGAGCCAGAGGAGTTGGATTTTGTCCTAAATTACCCATTTAATGTCCGACTATCAGAATATAGTGACAGTTCCAGCAAATATGACTGAATAATTGTTACCTACTGTAGCTTTAAAGTATATTAAGTATATGAGAGTACACACAGTTCATTTAAACCCACTGATGGAATTTTATCAAATAAATAAAGTGAGACAAGACGAGTGAAACCAAATCACACTGAGACAGAGTCAAATCAGGACGACATGCAAAACCACACACACACACACACACACACACACAGACAGACACACACACACACACACACACGACACAACACACACACACACACACACACACACACACACACACACACACACACACACACACACACGACACACACACACAGACACACACCACACCACAACACACACACAACACACAACACAACACACACAGACACACAACACACACACACACACACAACACACAGACACACACACACACACACACGACACACACACACACACACACACACACACACACACCACAGAGTTGAATTTGAATGGAGAGGAACTGAAGAGCAGCTGTCGTCTGTCTGAGCAACAACAAGCTTCAGTTCACTTAAAGTCTGATTTTATTACTGTCTTCATCATCATCATCATCTTCATCATCATCATCATCATCATCATCATCATCATCATCATCATCTTCATCAGGTGGGTTGACTCTTCTTTTTTTTCATGTTGTTAGTTTCTGACTGATGAGATTTGATCAGATCTGTGTTATGAATATGTGACTGTTTAATATGTTTACATGTGTAATCACCGTGTATCACATGATTATTGGATGTGTGTGAACGCTGCAGCGCTCTTTTGTGATTGGCTGCTGTAAACAAGAAAATAAAAGTCTCATCTGACAATGATTCCCATCTTCATGTTTGTGTGAGTGAAGTGAAGCAGAAGTTTGTGGTTGAAAACAGGAAGTAAAGACGTTGTTGAATTAATGGAATAACATGCCATCATGTTGTCATGGTAACACGGGGCTGTGTGTCTGTCAGCTGTGATGTGTTCAGTGTCTGTTCCTCAGCTCATCGTGGTGTTAAATGATCCAGGAGGTTTGTTTTACAGCTCTGATCTGTAGAGCTGCTGATCCTCATAGTTTTGTTGTGAGCTGCAGAGTTCTGGAGAAATCGGCTGATGTCTGACTTCTCTACAATATGATGGAACAAGATGACACTCAAAGAGCCAAAAAATATTATCTGAAATACTCAAAAACAGACTTCATTTCCAGATCACCTGGTTACTCAAAACAACCCCCAGACTTTGTTATGAGCAGTTTCATGCAGGAACTACTTTCTCTCTAGTAGAAAAGAAAGTAGTTCCAGTAGATTCTATTGCAGAAAGAACATAGTTGGCCTGGAACCTTGTAAAGAACTGCTAGATCAGGGCACAATGCAGCCCGGGGGCCAGACGCAGCCCACTGAGAGGTTTCAGGCATCATGGACGTGCCAAAAATGAAAAATCTAGCAAAGACAGTCAATAGCATTTTGTTTACCATAAAACCATTATCAGACCTTTATTTTGAAAGGGCTCAGTGTTGTGTTCATTGGTAATGATAATAAACTGTATCTTTTATATTAAACAGTGACTTTATTCACTCGGTGCTGCACATCCATGTTCTTTGTGTTCTTCTTCTACTGTTGCAGCCTGCATGATTCACTGTGAAAAATCAAGTTTTGGACATTACCAACAAGATATTAACCCACAATTCAACATGTCA
Organism: Lutjanus argentimaculatus; assembly: GCA_034769285.1. Classification (NCBI taxonomy): domain Eukaryota; kingdom Metazoa; phylum Chordata; class Actinopteri; order Lutjaniformes; family Lutjanidae; genus Lutjanus; species Lutjanus argentimaculatus. The sequence goes on from JAWZSL010000023.1 coordinate 433,903, forward strand.
GTTCATAAAGGCTGACCAACAGTAGAAGTTGGTAGAACACTTCTGACTGTTCCATTACTCAAGATCTGGACATCATTAGGACATTATATCATTTGTATCTGGCCCACAGCAGCCTGATCAACTTCTTATGTTGGAGATGAACTGCGCCTCACCTGGCGAGAAGACGAGATCAGGCGGTCGCAGCAGGAAGTGGAGACAAAAAGCTGCAGTCAAGTCAGACAGTTTCCAGCAGACTTAAGAGACCAAACAGGAAGAGACACTGACATCCTGTTAGATCACCTGTATGTTACCTGTAGTCTGCAGACCACGTTCATAGCAGAAGAAATAAAGTGTGTTCTCGATCGCTGATTGAAGTTAAAATAAAAGTGATCCCCCGTCTTTACATGGAACATCTGTTCTTTTATCTGCCTTGTAAAGCACTTTGTAACTGTTCATTTGATAAGTCATATATAACCTTTATTATTATGATCAGACACAAAATATCTGCTTGTTGACACATTAAAACTTCATCACACAACATCAGACTAATATATCAAGCGTTAAATATTATGATTACACAGATAATTAGTATTTTATACAACATGTGGTGTTTGTTGTCAAAATTAAGAGCCAATCAGAGCTTGTCAGCTCATCGATCAGGTGACAGCCCGGCGCTCGCAGCCGGTGGAGAGCAACTGCGGCGCCTGACTCTGAAAACTGCGGCTGCCTCGATCTTGTAAGGTTATCATTTCCCACGTGTGCATGACGTCAGAGCAAGTCGGGATCAAGTCAGACACAAATCTAACCAGCATGCATTGTGTGGCGATCGCCGGTGATCGATTCTGCGCAGGCCTGGCTCATCTCGAACGCACCTATCATCATGGATTTGACTGAGTCTGAGCAGCCAAGCAGAACAAACGGGGTTGCTGCAGATTTATGAAACAGGAAGTGACCTCACACGGCCTTCACTCCAGGTCAGAGGTCATGAAACATGTAAAGTCTTTGAGTGGGTTATTAAAGGGCAATTCCAAAGAATTCCCACCTGTAGGTCAGTTTCCTGGTCCTGGTTGGACCTCAGCCAGAGAGAACAGCTGTTCAAATGATGTCACAGTGATGTTATCAGGCTCCAAATGTCAAACATGTAGCTGGAGGGGTGGAGTTAGAAAGATGTGGCTGTTTACCAGGCAGGGAGGCTGTTTTGAAAGACAGATGCATCATGGGAGACGTAGGATCCAGTGTTCTTGGTCTCATTCAGGCCTCCTTTATCTTCATATGCTTTTATTTTTGCAATTTTATTTTGCCTCCTTTCAGCTTCCTGTTTCCTGCTGTCTCTACATTCTGATTGGCTGAGATGACGGAGGTGGTGAACACCTGTGACTCAGTGGGTGGAGCTTCTGGAGAGGAGACCATGGCTTTCCAGGTGAACACACACACACACACACCACACACACACACACACACACACACACACACACACACACACTGATAGAATGTCCACCTCACCTGTCCAGGTGAGTCCATGTGCAGTCAGCAGCGAGCTCTCTGATTGGTCCCTTCCTGCTCTTCCAGGTGTTTCCAGACTCTGCGGAGTGTTTTCCAAAACTGTCCAGGCGTCTCCCGTCCATCGTGGTCGAGCCGACAGACGGAGACGACGTGGAGAGTGGAGAGCTCCGCTGGCCTCCTGATGATGTCAGCAGTGATGTCACAGAAGGTCACGCCCAGGTGACAGGTGACCTTATCATGTTACTGGAACATTCTGCTTGATTAGGACTTATTGATCACTAATAATCTGTGATAATTAATGAAAATCTGTAATAATTAATAATTATCTGTAATAATCAGAAATATATAAGTAATAATCAATAATAAATTAATAACAATTAATAATAATCAGCAGTAGTTGTAAGTATTATTGTCAGGATTTAATCATCAGTAATAATCAGAACTGATGGGTAATGATCAGTATCGATCAGAAGTAATCAGGTGTGTTTTTTTCCAGATTCACATGTACCTGTGGAAGGGGCGGAGCCACAGGAGCAGGTGATGGGTGGAGTTTAAAACCTCTGACTGACACGGCTTCTCTACTCTCAGCCAATCAGTGTGCAGGTCTCTGTGATGAAAGAAGGGGCGGAGCCAACTCATCTGTAGCCCCACCTGTAAAACAGGGGGGCGGAGTCAGATGAGGACAGACTGAGAGAATAATTGAGGAGAAAAGATGAGAAGATGTTCCCAACATGAAATAAAATTTGAATAAGTTTAGACATCAGGAGGGTCGGTGAGCCCCAGAGGATTCTGGGACGGCGATCAGCTGATGTTTAAAAAAATATGAATATGTCATGTGATCAAAGTGAAGCATCATTTATGAAGTTTTATAATCTGCATCTGTTTGTACAAATGTTATTGATTAAAGAGAAGTTTTTATCTTTTTTCTCTTAAAGCTCCTGAAAACAAAAAATAAAATAATTAATTAACAATCAATTATTAAAAAGAGTTTTTTATCCTCTGATGTGTGTGTGTCTGTGTGTGTGTGTGTGTGTGTGTGTCTGTGTGTCTGTGTATGTGTGTGTCTGTCTGTGTGTCTGTCTGTGTGTCTGTGTGTGTGTCTGTGTGTGTGTGTGTTCTGTCTATGTGTGTGTCTGTCTATGTGTGTGTGTCTGTGTGTGTGTGTGTGTGTGTGTGTGTGTGTGTGTGTGTGTGTGTGTGTGTGTGTGTGTCTGCAGCTGATCTCAAACAAGACTGAACAGATCAGGCTAATTTTTGTGGTGAACATTTATGACTTTATGATGCTGAATCATATGCTAATAATAATAATAATAACTTTATTTGTGAGTTTATAAAGTGCTTTGACAGACAAAGCAGCAGGAAGCAACACAAAACCAAAACAACGAGGCCAAAGAGAAGCAAGAGAGAATCTAAAACAAACAGAGTAAAAACAGACAGAATCTAAAACAAACAGTAAAAACAGACAGAATCTAAAACAGAGTAAAAACAGACAGAATCTAAAACAAACAGAGTAAAAACAGACAGAATCTAAAACAAACAGAGTAAAAACAGACAGAATCTAAAACAAACAGTAAAAACAGACAGAATCTAAAACAAACAGAGTAAAAACAGACAGAATCTGAAACAAACAGAGTAAAAAACAGACAGAATCTGAAACAAACAGAGTAAAAACAGACAGAATCTAAAACAGAGTAAAAACAGACAGAATCTGAAACAAACAGAGTAAAAACAGACAGAATCTAAAACAAACAGAGTAAAAACAGACAGAATCTGAAACAAACAGAGTAAAAACAGACAGAATCTAAAACAGAGTAAAAACAGACAGAATCTGAAACAAACAGAGTAAAAACAGACAGAATCTGAAACAAACAGAGTAAAAACAGACAGAATCTAAACAAACAGAGTAAAAACAGACAGAATCTGAAACAAACAGAGTAAAAACAGACAGAATCTGAAACAAACAGAGTAAAAACAGACAGAATCTGAAACAAACAGAGTAAAAACAGACAGAATCTAAAAAGAGTAAAAACAGACAGAATCTGAAAACAGAGTAAAAACAGACAGAATCTGAAACAAACAGAGTAAAAACAGACAGAATCTAAAACAGAGTAAAAACAGACAGAATCTGAAACAAACAGAGTAAAAACAGACAGAATCTAAAACAGAGTAAAAACAGACAGAATCTAAAACAAACAGAGTAAAAACAGACAGAATCTAAAACAGAGTAAAAACAGACAGAATCTAAAACAAACAGAGTAAAAACAGACAGAATCTAAAACAAACAGAGTAAAAACAGACAGAATCTGAAACAGAGTAAAAACAGACAGAATCTGAAAATTGATTGCAAATGGCAAAATTAGGCAATTCAGAGCAACAAGCAGAGTGTAGGAAGATGAAAAAAAGGTGTCATTCTAATGTGCATTTTACATCAGTTGAGGCTTGAACTCACAATTTCTGGCACAAGAGACTCTGCATATTGACTGATAGCTAAGCCAAATAAACAGGGAAAAGAGACAAGGGATAACAGGGAAACGTGTTGATAAAGAGTATTTGTCTCTTCCCAAAACTCCCTGAATCATAATTATTTTAAACCTTAGTAGTCTCTAATCCACATAGCATGATACCTGAACATAAGGCTTTCACATTAGAATGTCCATCCTGCCTTAGCTGAGGCTCGAACTCACGACTTCTGACACTGAAGTCCGCCTTTTATCTCACTGAGCTAATTGGCAAGTGACAGTTGATGTGTGGCTTCACAAATTGACTAAGCCAAGGATCAGGGTGCCAGGCAGCAGCCATCCATGCCATGGAAAAGAACATTTCAAAGTGAAAGTTCCAAAGCTGTAGCACATATGGTTGATTTGTTGTGAATTTTCAAAGTTTTGAAATTTAGAGGCTTGCTGTAGCGCCACCATCAGGACTATTGTCTTGTGTTTCCAGTTGAGGACATCTGGCATGGGACTGGACCTTTGTGAAAAGTTTGGTCATTTTTCGTGCATGGGAAGTAGGATTTCCTCGGAAGAAGAAGAAAGAAAGAAAGAAAGAAAGAAAGAAAGAAAGAAAGAAAGAAGAAGAACATGCAGGATTACAATAGGGTCCGGGCAGCCTAAGCTGCCCTAATAACAGATTAAAATGGTTTAAATATTACATAAAAGCAATGATTTTATGATTTAAAGGACGTCAGTGATTCTGCAGCCGGATCTCCTCGATCCAAAGTCGACTGGTCCTGATAAAGAAAGTGTGGTGACACTATAATAATGATAATAATAATAATAATAATATCAAACAGGGTAAAATGATGAGCTGATGATGTTTTATATCCAAAAGGTCAAAGGTCAACATCATAACATCCAGCTCTCTGTTCTCGTCTGTGGAAACAGGCTCCATCTGATAGTTTTGTTGAACTTGCTGCATCATCTCATTCCACAAATCACAACCTGCTGACTCAACATTATCCACACACACCTTGTTGTGAGCAGCTTCATGAAGGAACTACTTTCTTGTGATGTCTCAGTAGTTTTAAGTCTCAGCAGTTTTGTTTTACTTGTGTCCTCCGTGTCTCAGTAACATGGGGTGTTTTTCATTATGTTGAATTCTGCCTCCTCGTCTCCTCCTTCGACTTGGACAGTTTCCAGCAGCCGTCAGAGAATAAACAGGAAGTGACACTAACATCCTGTTAGATCACCTGTAGTCTGCATGTTTAGAACTGAGGAAATAAATCACTGATTGAAGCTGATTTTGCTGATATAAAATAATTTTTTGACAATGAAGAGCTTTGCAAAAAGATGCGACTCATCTGCTCTTTTCAGAAAAAAACTAACTGCTATCAATTTTAATGAGAACATTAGGGCTGCACAATTAATCGCGATACGACCATGTGCATATCCAAATCACAGAACCAGAACCAAATCGCAATTTTTTGAAAAAGGAAAAATATGTGAGAAAACAGCATTATAGTGAAGTTCTGTGATGCTGCAGAGATGCTGATGCTGCCCTGGCCTAAAAATCGTGTTCTCCAGATAGAAGCAAACATTTGTTTGGTACAGAACCCAGACAGATCACAACAAATGTCACATAATCACGATTTTAAAAGATTTTTCTTTTTCATTGAAAATAAAAACTGTCATATCGCAATTTCAGTCAAAATAATCACAATATGACTTTTTTACCATATTGTGCAGCCCTAGTGAACATTCACCAGACTTGTGTTTATGTATAAATATATACACCTAACTGATGACCTGCTGAGCACTTTCCAGATTTTTAAAAAGTTTTCCTCATTCACTCATATTATACAAAACATCACTATAATCAACATTATCACTGAAACACCTGAAAAAGTCTTTAGTTAAAAACATTACATATTCAAGTTTTGTTATAAATACTGAAAATTCATGTTCTTTCATAATGTTAAAATTTATTGTTAAAGTATCAATACATTTACAAGCAAAATTCACAAGGAGTGATTAGAAACCATAAGTCATTAAAAAAAAACGTTAAAATCTGTTACATGGTTAAAAAAATTGGTGAAATGTTAAAAGTATAGTCATTTTAAATTGTTTGCTTTATTCTCACTGTGCAGTTTGAGCTGTAGTGATCTTAATCTGTTATCTACACAGTGGTCTCAATATGTTACTCTGAGATCGATTGCTTATGGCTCCACCCACTGCCTAAGGAAAGTCGCGGCATATTCCTCATTCCAGTAAAACACTTGTTGAGGAAACACCGTTCTTATCACCAGTGTTGGGAGTAACGCGTTACAAAAGTAACGCAGTTACAGTAATGTATTACTATTTGCTGCAACGCAGTAATATAACGCATTACTCATAAAAATTTCTGTAATATTGAACCAGTTACAATCTAAGTAATGCGCGTTACAACGCATTTTAACCCGATTAGGTGTTGTTTTTTAAGAATTCACCAACACCGCGAGAAAAATCTGAGTAAGAGTCGTTTCCTGTTGCTGGAATTCACTAAGATGAATACAGACACGGATTCTACATTTGCCAGATGGACATCCTCCCATTATTTTCAGTTCGTCAGAGAAAAGGACAAGAACATAATAGTCAAGTGCAATTTGTGTGCGACACCGAGGGAACTCTCTCCTTCAAAAAATAACTGCGGTCACGTCAGCCGTCTCTCGATTTCGCGTGGTCAAATCAGCCGCGCCAACATTTTAAGTGCGCTCTTATTACAAACTTTATGGCAAACGCACAGAAACAAGTGGGAAAATCAGCGCTAACTTACAAGAGCGTGTGGGAACTTCTGGTTTTCAAAATAAAAAGGGGTGTTAAATCTATTAAGATTTTATTTTTAAAAATATAAGAACTACATTACAAATATAATGCTCATATTTACAGTATAAAATACATTAAAAATTCATTAAAAAATAATATTAAATGTGTTCAAATGCAATAAAAAGGAGGTGTGTGTGTCATAGAGCAGGCTTAGATCTACTGTCCTACACTGATTTTGGGCCAATAGGTCACATGACCGGGGAGTTATTGAGCTATAATGCTCATATTTACATTATGAAATACTTTAAAAATTCATAAAAAATATTAAATGTGTCCAAATGCAATAAAAAGAAGTGTGTGTCATAGAGCAGGCTTAGATCTATCATCCTGTGTTGATTCTGAGCCAATAGGTCACATGACCTGGGAGTTATTGAGCTATAATGCTCATATTTACATTATGAAATACTTTAAAAATTCATAAAAAATATTAAATGTGTTCAAATGCAATAAAAAGAAGTGTGTGTCATAGAGCAGGCTTAGATCTACTGTCCTACACTGATTTTTGGCCAAAAGGTCACATGACCTGGGAGTTATTGAGCTATAATGCTCATATTTACATTATGACTGGTATTAAAAATTCATAAAAAATATTAATTGTGTCCAAATGCAATAAAAAGAAGTGTGTGTCATAGAGCAGGCTTAGATCTACCATCCTGTGTTGATTCTGAGCCAATAGGTCACATGACCTGGCTGAAGTTTAAAATATGAGCTCTAAAATTTATGCGCTATATTTACATGATTTTTTATGAGAAATAATCCTTTTAAAAAAAATTTCATAAAAAATATTAAATGTGTTCAAATGCAATAAAAAGAAGTGTGTGTCATAGAGCAGGCTTAGCTCTACTGTCCTACACTGATTTTTGGCCAAAAGGTCATATGACCTGGGAGTTATTAAGCGATAATGCTCAGATTTACAGTATGAAATATACTCAAAATTCATAAAAAAAAAAAATTAAATGTGTTCAAATGCAATAAAAAGAGGCATTTGTCATAGAGCAAGCTTAGCTCCACTGCCCTATTCTGATTTTGAGCCAATGCTCACATGGCATGGTAGTTATTGAGCTATTTAGCTACATTTTGACATAGCCTACATTAAAAATTCATTAAAAAAAACATGAAAGTATTTCAAATGTGAAAAAGATTCTCAGAACTAAAAATCCTCATATTTGAGTGCGTACCCTATAATAAGTAAACGAAAAAAGGGTGCCTCAGTAGCCAATAGACTCAGGCCATGACGCAAGTGCCGCTTAATCTCCAGAACATCCGGTTGGAGTGAAAAGACGCATGGCAAAGGTGTGAGTTCAGCGATGGGTCGATTATCGATCATTGTCGATTATTGTATTTTTTATTTATTTATTTATTTATTTACACTTGACATTTTCCTTTTTTCATCAAAATTCACATTTTATGTTATTTTTTCCATTTTTTTTCTCCAAATGTTCTCTGAGTTGTTCATTGCTGGTTAACAAAGAAAACAAGACCCAGAGGGCTAGGTGTGTGTTGATTTTTTCATTATTATTAACGCAACACTTATTGTAGCTATTATTTATTTATTTAGTGTTAATTTCTAATAAATTATGTCATTATTACCTCAATAGCTTCCCTTTGGCTCAGAATCAGTGTAGGACAGTAGATCTAAGCCTGCTCTATGACACACACACCTCCTTTTTATTGCATTTGGACACAATTAATATTTTTTATGAATTTCTAATACCAGTCATAATGTAAATATGAGCATTATAGCTTAATAACTCCCCGGTCATGTGACCTATTGGCCCAAAATCAGTGTAGGACAGTAGATCTAAGCCTGCTCTATGACACACACACCTCCTTTTTATTGCATTTGAACACATTTAATATTATTTTTTAATGAATTTTTAATGTATTTTATACTGTAAATATGAGCATTATATTTTTAATGTAGTTCTTATATTTTTAAAAATAAAATCTTAATACATTTAACACCCCCGTTTTATTTTGAAAACCGGAAGTTCCCACACGCTCTTGTAAGTTAGAGTGCCTTGAGAGAGAGAGTGGCGCCACCTCCGTTCACTGCAATGGTTTATTTTTTTCACAGCAATGGCGGAGCATGGAGCCCCTCAAAAGTTCCCGGAAGTTAGCACAAGCTAACTGCCGCTCAATATATTCCAATGGAGCAGCTGCCCTATCAGTAGGGCATCGGAATTAAATTGACATGAGTAATTAAGTACGTTGGCGGATTTTGCCCGTCTAGATTAGAGGATTTAGAGAACATTAACAGATAAAAGTTTAGGCTAGCACACTGGATAACGATAGCAACACGTGCAACAGGCTGATAAATGTAAATTCTGCTCGCTAAATATAACTTAATCCAACCCTGTCGATTTATAGTAGTGGCGAGGTTAACGTGTAGGGATGTGATTGCAGTTATACATCAATTTAATATCACTGAGGCTGCGGAATGACGGGTAAAGCTTATGATATAATATAATATAACATAATATAATATATTATATAACATGAATACACACTATTAGATAGCAGATTAAACTTAGTAGATATGTTTAAAATCTTTGCACATATAAAACACAACCAGTTAAGAACCTGAGGCAACTTGACAAATGTGTTACACATCAGTGGCTGATTATACTTAATTAACCATAAGCAGCAAAAGCTGTTGATGATTGGAAAATGTGGCTCTCCATATTTGAAAGTGATACTTTTTTCTCTGCCTTGTATTTCCTGCACTAGACAGCACTCAGCACTCTCCTGGGTTGCAGGAGGAGGCCAGGGCAGAGCCCTAGAGATAGAAGAGTCGCGACACTCCCATAGGACTCCATTGTACGCTTTCTTCCGGTCTACTTCCGGGTTATGGAGCCTCGAATAGTTCCAAACATCGCTTCTACGGCGACGGACACCGTTCATTAGCATTGTTGGCCGTCGAGTATATTGAGAGGTAAGTTGATTAAATAGCTACCTCTTGAATTTTCAACTGTCTATATTTTATCAGAGGCTCTTTATGATGCATATGCTGAGCTTTATTTGTACGTGCATGGCGTAATTATATATTTTTTTATCTTGGTAGACGACCGATTTTCTGCTACTTTTTTAGTTGACTCTGCTAGCTGTGAAGGTATCTCCAGGGATAAATTGATTAAAGGTTAAGTTCGGTTTTTTGACACCTGGACCTTATTGTTAGGATTAAATACGCCCGTAGACTCACCCAGACAATTTTGGCAGATAATGTCTAATTTAGGGGCTTCGATTTCTGGCCCCATCCGCTACTATGGCATGAGAAAAAACGCCGTCGGATGGATCTAAATTGCTCGAAAACGACTCCGAGCTCCACCAAAATTGTCTGGGTGAGTCTACGAGCATATTTAATCCTAACAATAAGGTCCAGGTGTCAAAAAAACCGAACTTAACCTTTAAATGCTACCTCTTTTTAATTGTCAACTCTCTAATTATATCAGAGGCCCTTTGTGATGCATATACTTATCTGTATTTGTGTGTATTGGTAGATGACCGACTTTCAGGGATGAAGATGAAGATGAATTCAGATGAAGAGGATGTCTTCCCACACACACACACATTCGTCATTTGATTAAGTTTTATTTGAAAAAGAAGAATTATGTCAGCAGTCCAAGTGAACGCCTTCTGTGAGCAGGAGTCATATCTCACACACACACACACACACACACTTGTTCTTGTTGTTTCACCAATTGTTCAATAAAAAAATACTATTTCATTCATCAAAGCGTAATGAGTTGTTATTCTTTAATATATTTGATATATATTTTGTGTATGGCTTAGTCTTAAAATGATACTGGTTGTGTGGTCAACTCCTGCCTCATATTATTCTTTAATATATTTGATATATAATTTGATATATATCATTTATTTGATACTTCGTGTATGGCTTAGTCTTAAAATTGTTATGGTGCTTCAACTCCTGCCTCCTCAGAAGTGGGCTGGACACTAAATGCTGAATGGACTGTTGCTACTCTGCTTTTCAATCACTCCCAGACCACGGGTAAGTGAATTGGAATTAAAAGCAAAATCAAGGAAATATAGACATTCTCTGGAAATACAATAATCCAGTTAACATCTTAAATCATCTTGCATTTCAATGTAAAAGTCGATTCCCCATGGTAACACGAACGTGAAACTTTCCCTCCAAAACTTAAAAAGGTATCTACGTACTTTACATAGTTTTCAGTTGTCACCTTACCACTCCAAATGTAAAACTGACATTTACAAATATGCAATAATGCAATGATAGTCAAACAAGTACTTGGATATGTGATTTTATTCATGTTTACCATGAAATGTCGCAATCGCCGCTGTCAGTCCCATAGAAGAACATGACAGCGCAGCGTGTGTTTGGAACTATTCAGGCTTACATGAACCACGTGACCACCCCGCGGCGAAATCATAGAGTGTCACGACTCTTCTATCTCTAGGGCTCTGGGCCAGGGTGCAGAGAGATATTTCAAGTGGGACTTCTGCTTAGCAGTCTATCACTCTCTGCACTTGTCCAACAATGTCCTGAAGCCCCTTCAGCTGTTCTGGGGTTGCCCATGCTGTTTTGTAACTTCCCTTGGTTTTTGGATTGTTTTTCTGTTCTTTGTTCTATGTTCTTAATTTAAAAAAATCTAAAAATCTCCTTGTGGTGTGGTATTTGAAAGTGTGCGAAAGTGCAAATGCATTGTTTGAATATGATTACCTCACATATTTTTTTGTTGTTAAAATCTTTGTGAATAAATAATAATAATAATAAAAATATTATGGTTTTATTGTTGTCAACAAATGGTTTAGTAAAAGTAACAGAGTTCAAAGCAATTAACAGCATATTTATTTACAAGGAAGAATAGGTAACAAATAGTGGTAGAACTCAATTTATTTGCAATGAATTGAAATGAAAATTTAATTTATTTGACAATGGTTTCCTATTAGAACACAGTTATGTCAATTGACAAATCATTGTTAGTCACCTGTCTTCTTCACTCAAGTCTGAAAGTTAAAAAAAAAAAGAGAGAAAATATTACGGTTTTATTGCTGTCAATGAATGTACAGGTTTAGTAAAGGTAACAGTTCAAAGCAATTAACACGAGCATATATATTTACAAGGAAGGAATAGGTAAATAGTGATAGAACTCCATTTATTTTCAAAGAATTCAAATGAAAATTTAATTCATTTGCCATGGATTTCTTATTAGAACACACTTATTGTTAGTCACCTATAATGTTAAGTCTGCCTCACTCGTGTCTTTAAGTAAAAAAAAATCAACAGAGATATTACGGTTTTATTGCTGTCAATGAAAGTACAGGTTTAGTAAACTTAACAGAGTTCAAAGCAATTAACATAAGCATAAAAATATTGCAAAGCAAAGCATTTATTGACATTATTTACCGATTGTCGTGGTTTTCCTATGGGTTTTGAATTGCCCGCCAAGCACTTCCGGGAACTTTTGGAGGGCTACATGGACCACGTGATCAGCCAGCTTTTTGAACTTCCGTTGTCGCCACTCTCTCTCTCAAGGCACTCTACTGTAAGTTAGCGCTGATTTTCCCACTTATTTCTGTGCGTTTGCCATAAAGTCTGTAATAAGAGCGCACTTAAAATGTTGGAGCGGCTGGCTTGACCACGCGAAATCGAGAGACGGCTGACGTGACCGCAGTAAAAAATAGCACTAGTAACTTGAAGAAACACCGGGACCGGTGGCACGCTAACACTAAGCTAAGAGAGAGAGATGCACCTGCGGATAAGAGAAAGAAAACCGAGGACAAGCATACAGGAAAGACAAAGCAACAAAAGTTACGTTTGTCTCGGTCTGCCATGCTTCTTGAAGCCAGAGTAGTGAGGAGACTGGTGGCAGAGTATATTGTGGAAGACATGCACCCCCTATCAATGGTAGAATCTCCGGCGTTAAGAAAGTTTGTCAACAAAATCCCCGTGAACACCAGCAATGACAAGGTAAGCTAACGTTGTCATAGAGCACATGTGTCAAACTCAAGGCCCGCGGGCCAAATCCAGCCCGCCATCTCATTTTATGTGGCCCGCGAGAAGTTGCAAAAAATATAATTTGCATCATACAAGCCTAACTGCATTACAGAAGTACGATGTCCAATAACTACATGTCCCAGAATGCATACTGAAGTCATTTAGTAGCTAGGTGCATCTCATTAGGACGCGCATATGTTTCATTTTTGGCATCAAGGAGCTGCTGCTGTAAGTTTCCTCCGTTTTCTCTCTCCTCCTGTCTCTGTCTGCACCGCTCTCACTGGACGCCTGCTGCCGCGCTCACACAAAACAAGCGCTCCCTCCTCCCTCTGTGTCTCCTCGTCATTTCATCAGAACAGACCGCGATGAAAACAGCGACAGAAGTGACATTGTACCGCGTCACACCACCAAACTTTCATAATGTGCAAGTGTAGAATAAGTTTGGAGTTTTTTAAGAAAGATGAGAAACTCTGCTGCAAATCATTTCTGTAAATCGTGTCTGACAGCAGAGAACAGAGACACGAGTCTGACCCACAGAGACGTCATGTGACTGAGAGAGCAGGTAACACGGAGCATCACTGTTCAAACACACTGATCATCTTACTGCAAAAATACTCAGATTTTAAACAGTTTGTAAGTTTGTTCACAGACACAACTTTGTCTGTTTCATTTTTTAATACATAATTGTTGCACAATTGAATGTCTACTGGCCATGATTTTTTCCTAGATTTTTGCTATTAGAGCTCATTATAATTGTTATAAAAATCAATATTAATCAAATGCAGAGGCATTTATGTGATATAGATACAATTGTATTGTCTTATATTTACAACTGGCCCTTTGAGGGCAAACCTAACGCTGATGAGGCCCAAGATGAAACTGAGTTTGACACCTCTGTCATAGAGAGTGGGCCATGCTGCAATAAACTACATTTTAGCATTTTAGAATGCCTGGTCATATTTCTGCAGTTATTTTGGTGAAAGTAACTAAAAAATAATGCAAAATTAGTGTAACGTATTACAATTCAAAGACAGTAATATTGTAATGTAATTAATTACTTTCAAATGACAGTAACTAATAATATATAATGTATTACATTTTGAATGTAACTCGCCCAACACTGCTTATCACTCTCGTGATTATTTCATTCCTTTTTCAGGTATGTTGTGGGTTGTAAACAGAGTAAACATGTGTTTAGAGACTTAATAACATTTCAGAAGTGTTCAGAGGTTGTTACTGTGACGTTTGAGTAAGTTAGACCAAGGTTTTGTGGAGAATATTTTGTGCTGAAACAAAGCAGCTTGTCATCCTGTCGAGCGCATACGTCACCTAGTGTCGATACTGTGAATCCACATGTACACGTTATGATATCAGTTGTATTGTTATTTTTGTGGATTGTTTAATGCACTTTAGTGTAATTTAGGTAAATTGTGAGGAAGTTATTGAATTGAATTTAATTTATTGCTTGAAGTAATATGGAGAAGAGTGAGAATAATCTCAGGTAAATGCTGTGAATATTATTGATGTTTAAATAAGGTGTGTATTGTCTACCTCGCTACTTACCAGTAGATGTACTGTATGTATGCATTGAGAGTTGTTATCTTACTGTGAAGTTTCATTCCAGTAAAACACTTGTTGCGGAAACACTGTTCTTATCACTCTTGTGATTATTTCATCCCCTTTTCAGGGGTGTAACATAAAGCATATGAACTTATGAACATTCACTTCTGTAAATCAAATTTATATCATGACCTTTTCCTGACATTTTGAAGTTTCACTGCTATTATTTATGTTGGGGAGGTGTCTTCATTCTCTCCTGCACAATGTTCTAATAATGTCTGGAACAACCTACCTGCTGAGTTCCTTCAAAAACTGTGTAAGTGTACCTGGAAGAATTGATGCTGTTTTGAAGGCAAAGGATGGTCACACCAAATATTGATTTGATTTAGATTTTTCTTCTGTTGGCTCACTTCGCATTTTGCAAATTGATAAAAAATAAACAGTTACATTTTATATTTTTGAAAGCATTCTTACTCTACAGCATTTATTCTTCAAGCTCAGGTCTTCTACCAGAGGCTTGGGATTATGAGGGTGGTCACGCCACAGGCTCTGATTGACTCTTAATTTTGACAACAAACACCATGTAAGGGCCATTTCAAGAGGTTAATATGTGGGTGTCACCTTTGTGTTTTGGGTCACATGCCTACTTAGGTAGGAACCTTTCATCAGGTGACAGGTGTTGCAAGTCGGTGGGAGCAGCAGGTCACGCCAGGTGAAGTCTTTGTTGATGTAGTTGTGATTGCTGGATTTGTGGATTTTGATGGACACTGATTGTTGGATTCTTGCATGTAACACATCAAACACCAGAACAGTGAGCAATAAATAATCCATAAAAATCAAAGAAGAAAACGTCGGATGTTTTTATTTCACAAGACACAACGAAGCGGTGCACGGCAAGCGTGTCAATTATGTTTAGCCCGACTATGCAGCCCCTCAGTGGCTTTAAGTTTTAGGCTTAGCCGCTACATTCAAGTCAAAAAACTGTGCTAAAGGACGCTGGAAGAGCTTCATCGCAGCGGTGATACATGTTGGCAGTTGCTGCAGTTTCAGCCGAGTGGACACTGGAAATGGGCATTTATTCACCGGAGTTCAGCTGCAACATCCAGCTAGTGCTATCGGCTACAGGACGCCACGGACGGCTTCCAGCTTGGCGGTGTACGGCACTTTCTTCCCTCGGATCAAGACCTCTTCCACCAGTGTGAGGACACCGGGAGCTGATCTTCAAACGCCGGCGGAGGAGTCGTTCACCAGGATCATCATGGCGCCCAGCGTGAGGTATGTGTAGCACTACAAGTTACAAATGGCCATTCTTGTTTGTGTGCACACTTGTCAGGCGTAAATCCAATGCATTGGTGGTCGAAGATAAATGACAATTGACTTGTTGACTTTGTTGCGATCGAGCGCGTTTGGATAAATTCTAAATTATGGATGCGCGTGAAGCTGCGGACAGGCCCGTTGAGGCTATTGCGCAATCAGCTGATTCAAACATTATCGCAAATGCCGCTGATACGCAAAGGGACAAAGAAAAACGTGTTGTGAAATTAACTGCTAAAGCTTATGCTGAAAAGTTGGAAAAGTTGAAGAATGACAGGAAAGCTAAGCTAAACAAGGCTAGTAATATAAGAAAAAAGATTCAAGAGCTTATGCAAAAAGGTGATAAAAAATCTAAGGTGCAATATGCTCTTGATGAGCTTGTCAATTTGTGTGATGAAGCAAAAGGTGTTCATGGTTCTTTGATGGGTTTGTTACCTGATGATGAAAAAGAAAAGCATGACATATGGTTCAAAGCAAAAATGACTGGTAATGATGACTTAATTTCTGATGTGAAAAGGTGGGTAAAATGTTCTGAACAACATGCACTTAATGGTGATGATGATAATGATGACGATAATGGTGATGATGTAAATCCAGAGGACAGTGTTTCAAATGTTGCAAGCAAACACACAAGCAAAAAAAGTGCATGCAGTGGAAAATCAAGCACTACGTCCTCTGCAAGAGTCAAAGCCGAGGCAGACAGAGCTGTGCTGCTTGCCCATGTTGCAGCTTTACAGAAAATGCATGCTTTGGAGGAACAACAGCAACAACTGAAAAGAAAAAGAGAACAACTTGAACTGGAAGCTCTGCTAGCAGCATCCACTGCTAAATTAGCGGTTTTACAGGCCTCTGATGTTCCAAGTGTTTCAAAAGCATCAAATACGATGAATTCCTACTTGCAAAAGGAAAAAAGGAAGGAAGCAACTGCAAACAAGCTAAATCCTTTGGCAAAGGAGTACAAACCTGAAACTCAGAATAAACTGCAGCAAAGTAAGGATTGGACGTTACCAACAACTTACCCAGTACCAACTGCTACACAGCCTCTGGAGGCTAGTCAGCAACAAAAGGCTGAATCAAAGCAGCGGACTAACTCGCAAATGCAGGTTACCCTCACAACACGCAAGTCGATGCACAGTCTCAATTCTGGCAACCCTCTTTGCATCATGTTCAGCCTGCCCAGGAAAGGCAACGTCCCATGCTCACTGCTCAGCCTGTGGATGAAATGCAGGCTCCTGCTTTCAGTACTCAGCCAGTGGACGAAAGGCAACCCTCTGTGTTCAATGCCCAGTCTATGGATGAAATGCAGCCTCCTCTTTTTGGTTCTCAGCCTATGGATGAAAGACAAATTGGAGATATTTATACCATAATGCAAAGACAAAATGAAATTACAGCAGCTCTTGTCCAACAACAACGTTTAATGGTATTGCCAGCAAGAGACATTCCGATATTTGATGGGGATCCTCTACAGCAGGGGTGTCAAACTCAATCAGAGAAGGGGCCAAAATTTAAAACACAGTCTAAGTCGCGGGCCAAACAGGATTAAGATTTATTGAACAGCCTAAAACTGACTGTTTTATTCAGAAATATGAATTTGAATAGCTAGACTGCAGCAACCTTTTCCTCAATAAAATAAATAAGATTTTTTTTTTTCTTCAACAATAACAAAGGAAAAGAAAATATTTCAGCTCAGAATATTTAAGCTCACATATCCAGGTGGGGGTTATATTTGGAAATGCTTGTTTTTTGTCTGGACACACGATATCGCACACTTTAATCATGCAAACCCTCAATGGCACTGCATTTGGCATAAAATATATGCTCATTTAATAATATTACAAACCCGTCAGTCCATCAGGTACAGATGAGCATACTGACCTGCTCAATTTAACATTAAGGCCAAAACGCACTGAACCTCAATAGAAAAGTCAACTGTAGCTTCTATGGTTCACTCAGATTTAAAATTTAACACCACAGAACCAGCAGTATTTTGGGAAAATGTTAAACTTCACACTGACACACACTGAGGAGATGAAGAGGACAGAGTCTGGACTCTTCATCATGACTTACAATAATGCAGCAATTAAGTATTTGAAAGTACACAAATCAGACTTGAAGTAAAAAAATCGCGCACCACAGAAGCGTACATTATTCATGATCATAAAAAGTTTTTTATATCAAGTTGACACATCTGTCCATATTCACATGCTTCCTCCCTCTCTCTCTCTCTCTCTCTCTCTCTCTGCTGTGGATCAGACTTATTTTTACTTTTACCTGGTTTCAGGTGGAGCTGCAGCTCCATCAGCACTCGCTCATCTCTCTCCTCATATACTTGTTTCTTTGCACTGAGTCAGTTGCCTAAACAGATAAACCTGTTTACATTGTCGTTTGACAGAAACTGGCGTCTTCGCGACTGCAAGCGGATTTATTTCTCGAGTTGCGCGGCAGCTGTCGCAGTGCATTGTGGGACTTGTAGTGTGAGTGGTGGGAGTGCTATTTACCGACGGGCCATTCATAATAGACACATGAAATTATCTCGCGGGCCGTATATAATTGAATCGCGGGCCGGATGTGGCCCGCGGGCCTTGAGTTTGACACATATGCTCTACAGTATATCTCCTTTAAAAGGGCATTCGAGCAAGGAGTGGAGGAAAAGGTTAACAGTGCTGATTGCTTGTATTACCTGGAACAGTTCACGAGAGGACAGCCAAGGGAGTTGGTGCGTAGTTGCCAGCACAAGCTACCTGGTCAAGGCTATGATCAAGCAAAAAGGCTGCTGCAGGAGCACTTTGGCAATGAATATAAAATTGCTACTGCATATATGGAAAAGGCATTGGCTTGGCCCTCAATAAAACCAGAGGACGTGAATTCTCTACAAGCCTTCTCTCTTTTCCTGCGTTCATGTTGCAATGTCATGGAGAAGCTGCAGTACATGCAAGAGTTGAACATGCCAAGCAACATGAGAGCAGTGATGTCTAAGTTGTCATTTAAGATGAGAGAGCGATGGCGAACTATTGCACATGACATACTGGAGACATCGAAACGCAGAGCTGTGTTCAAGGATTTGGTTGCATTCATTGAAAAACGTGAGAATTCTATCAGATCCCTTATTTGGTGACATTCGGGACCCCCCCATCTGGAACAGCTGGTTCAAAGGTTGTCAACAGGTTGAAGCCACAGTCAGGAAACAGAATTAAAGGAAACAGCTTTGCCACCACCATTGCTCCTGTGCCATCAGTTGAGAACTTCAGGGACTCAAGGGCAGTCTCACATGCTCGTGGCTCTACAGTGTCTAAGTGTACTTGTGCGTGTTGTAATCAAAGTCAGTCGTTGGAAGACTGTCAGCAATTCAAAAGGAAGAAGCACAGAGACAAAATACGCTTTCTAAAGGAGAAAGAGCTTTGTTTCAGCTGCTTATGTCCAGGTCACAGGAGTCGTGACTGCAATGAACGTTTGACCTGCAGGAGTTGTGGTCAAAGCCATCCAAGTGTGCTTCATGTTGACAGGAGAGATGAAGCCAACACAAACACTGAACGTGCTAAAGAGCCAGTAGCATGCAACATCACAGCATCTCATACAACCTGTGGTCATACAGGGGCCGGAAAGGATCGCTGTCTTCTTTCCATTCTGCCGGTCCAGGTCAAGTCCATCAAAGGAGACCGGATAGTACAAACATATGCCTTTTTGGATCCTGGCAGTACTGCCACCTTCTGTTCGGAGCATCTCATGCAACGGCTCAATCTGTACAGGCTTGGAAGTGTCTGGTTTGGAGACCAACCTCTTCTATAAGCTCCCAGAAGTCCTCACCCAGAAGGAAATGCCAGTGAGTACAGACAACATGGTGACTGAAGGAGATTTGGCAAAATGGCCATACTTGTCGAAGGTACGAATCCCCAGCATAAAGGCTAATGTGGACCTGCTGATTGGAAGCAATGCACCCAAGATGTTGGAGCCGTGGGAGGTCATTAACAGCCATGGAGATGGCCCATATGCTATAAAGACAGCACTTGGATGGGTCATTAACGGACCTTTGCAAGGAAAGGGGAGCAGCTGTGAATCAGAGTTCCCTTCAGCAGTTGTCAACAGGATTTCTGTGTCTAGGTTGGAGCAAATGTTGAGCGAGCAGTACAATCATGATTTCAAGGAGAGAGCTACAGAGGAGAAAGGCCTGTCTAGAGAGGACATCCAGTTCATGGAAATTGTGGAAAATTCTGCAACGCTTGAGGATGGTTACTACAGCCTGAAGTTGCCCTTTAAGAAGGAAAATGTGTCTCTGCCCAACAACTTCTCTGTGGTGAAGCAAAGGGTACTTAGTCTAAAAAGGAAGTTTTTGAGCAATGAGCAGTTTTATGAGGAGTACACCTCGTACCTCAGTGAGATGATTAGCAGGGGCTATGCAAAGCAAGTACCTACTCAGCAGCTGGATCGTGGCAGTGGCAGGGTGTGGTACATCCCTCACCACGGTGTATATCATCCAAAGAAGAGGACGCTGAGGGTGGTGTTTGACTGTGGTGCGGCATTCAAGGGAACATCATTAAACCATCAGCTCTTGCAAGGTCCCAACCTCACTAGTACATTGCTTGGAGTCCTCCTTAGATTCAGACAGGAACCTGTGGTGGTCATGGGCGACATTCAGTCAATGTTCCATCAGGTCAAGGTGGCAGAGGAGGACAGAGATTTCCTTCGGTTTTTGTGGTGGCCAGAGGGAGATCTGACCAAGGAAGTGGCAGAGTTTCGCATGACGGTCCATCTGTTCGGTGCTGTGTCCTCGCCGAGTTGTGCAAGCTTTGCTCTCAGGAAGACAGCAGATGACAATCAGTCCAATTTTCCAGCTGAAGTGGTTCAAACTGTCAAAGAGAACTTTTATGTTGACGATTGTCTGAAGAGAATGGGCTCGGAGGAGGAAGCTGCCCTCATGGTCAAAAATCTCACTGCTCTCTGTCAGAAGGGAGGATTCACGCTGACCAAGTGGATTAGTAACAGTCGCCCCCATGCTGCAAACTCTACCTGAAGAACATAGAGCTAAGGATCTGAAGGAGCTGAATCTTGACAGAGACAACCTTCCTGTTGAGCGAGCTCTGGGTTTGCAGTGGTGTATTGAGACTGATTCTTTCAAGGTCAAGATGGAGGTCCCCCAGAAGTCTTGCACCAGACGCGGAATGTTGTCAGTGTCGAGTTCTGTGTATGATCCTCTCGGGTTTCTGGCACCAGTTGTTTTGCCTGCCAAAGTCATGCTTCAGGAGCTTTGCAGAAGAAACTTTGGATGGGATGAGACTGTACCTCAGGACATCTTGCATCAGTGGACGAGATGGATGAAGGACCTGGATGTGCTGTCTGAATTCAAGGTCAAAAGGTGCGTTAAACCCAAGGGTTTTGGACACCCCATACATGCTCAGCTTCATCACTTTTCGGACGCTAGTGAAGCAGGATATGGAGCAGTCACTTACCTCAGGATGCAGAATGACAGAGGTGGCGTCCATGTTGCATTCCTGATGGGAAAAGCCCGGGTAACTCCTTTAAAGATGATTACCATTCCTCGCTTGGAGCTGACGGCTGCTGTTCGTGTCGACGTGATGTTGAAAACAGAGCTGAAGTTCCAGCTGCAAGAGTCGGTCTTTTGGACTGATAGCACTTCAGTGTTGAAGTACATAAAGAACGAGGACAAGCGTTTCCATACTTTTGTGGCAAACAGGGTCACAACTTCTGCTTCTGCTGGGGGACTCCAAGGCACACTGAGCTCCTCTCTTTCTTCATCTCTTTCCCCAGATGTTTATGTTTATGTTCCATTAATGCCTGTTACTGACTTGATTCCTTCCCCGGAGTCTTTCTGCTTTGTCATCCTGCAGATTCCTATGGACTGTGGCTGCGCATGGATCGCTGATCACAGCTGAACCTCCACTGTGGATTATTATAACTCACCTAATCAATCAAACATTCATCACATTGTTGTTGTTACTATTATTATCATTATTTTATTATCATTATTGTAACATCTAGTATTAGTATTATTACTTACATACAGCTTACATATTTATATGTACTACTTTTCCCTACACATACTGTAGTTTTACCATTGATGTTCTGTTACTACTGTTCTCTCTGTCTCTGTTCTTTTCTCTCTCTCTTCCACCCCTCCCACCTCCCCTCTTTCCTCCCCTTTTCCTCTTTCCCTCTCAACCCGACCGGTGCCGTCAGATCACCGCCCACCATGAGTCATGGATCTGTCCGAGGTTTCTGCCTGTTAAAAGGAAGTTTTTCCTCGCCGCTGTCGCCAAAGTGCTTGCTTATGGGGGAGTTGTTTCAACTGTCGGATGTAAACAAAATTATTGAGTGTGGTCTAGACCTACTCTATTTGTAAAGTGTCTTGAGACAACTTTGTTGTGAATTGGCGCTATATAAATAAAATTTGATTGATTGATTGATTGACAACCATCAGAGAAGCCACCAAAACATCCCAATGGCGGTATGTCAGCTCCAAGGAAAACCCAGCGGATGATGCATCCAGAGGAGTGAGGGTTGGAGATTTTATTCAGGACAGCAGGTGGATTCAGGGTCCAATGTTTTTGTGTAGACCTGAAGAGGAATGGCCAGCGAGTGTGGTGGAGACTGCAATAGGAGCAGATGACCTGGAGGTCAAGAAGGAAGCCATGGAGAATGCCACTAATGTGGACAGCTCACCTGATGCCACTAGTCGGCTATTGGCCTACTTTTCTGATTGGAGGAAGCTGAAAGTAGCAGTTGCGTGGTTCCTCAAGCTGAGAAAGACTCTGTTGGAGATGAGTCACAGGAGGCGTGAGCCAGAGGCTTCTGCTGCCAGCACACCTGTCATGCGGCAGGAGAAGCAGTATCCAGGGGGACAAAGTTTGTCAACAGAGGATCTTTTGGAGGCTGAGCTTGCTGTCATTCAATACTGTCAGCATCAAAAATTTGAAGAGGAGATTTCTGTATTGTCATCAAGGAAAACTACAGTGAGCAGGTGGAGTGCCATCTACAGGTTGGATCCGTATTTGGATAACGGGCTCTTGAGAGTTGGTGGACGGTTGACAAAAGGTTCCTTGCCAGAGGAAATTAAATATCCACTCATCCTCTCAAAGGATCAACATGTAGCCACTCTCATTCTCAAGCATATTCACCAACAGCTTGGCCATAGTGGTCGCAACCACACGCTGTCAGCACTGAGGAAGAAGTACTGGGTCACAAGTGCCAACTCAGCCGTGAGGAGAATGATAGCTGAATGTAGCTTCTGTAGGAGATACAATGGCAGAATGGTGGAGCAAAAGATGGCAGATTTGCCAAAGGACAGGATTCTTCCTGATCATCCACCATTCACTAATGTGGGGATCGACTACTTTGGACCGATTGAGGTGAGGAAAGGACGGGGCACAGTCAAGCGCTATGGTGTGATATTCACCTGTCTGGCAAGCAGAGCAGTCCATTTGGAAGTGGCTAATTCTCTGGACACAGATGCATGCATCAATGCTCTGCGTCGTTTCATCTCGAGGAGAAGTCAAGTGGCTCACATTCAATCCGACAATGCCACCAACTTCATTGGAGCAGAGAGAGAGCTCAGGGAGGCTCTGGCAGTTCTGAATCATACACGGATTCAAGGAGTGTTGCAGCAAAAGGGAGTTAAGTGGTGTTTCAATCCTCCAGCAGGCTCACATCATGGTGGCGTTTGGGAGCGTGTAATCCGCATGGTGAGAAGGATTCTCAGTTCGGTTCTTCGACAGCAGATTTTGGATGATGACGGGCTTCATACTGTCGTGTGAAGCTGAGGCCATTTTAAATGATCGGCCTATCACTAAGCTGTCGGATGATCCAAATGATCTTGAGCCACTCACTCCCAACCATATCCTTCTTATAAAAGGAAAGCCATCATTGCCACCTGGATTGTTTCAACCACATGACCTGTATGTAAAGCGAAGATGGAAGCAAGTTCAGTACATCTCTGATCTCTTCTGGAAACGTTGGATACGAGAATACTTACCTTTGCTGCAGGAAAGGCAAAAATGGAACCAAAAGAGGAGAAATCTGAAATCTGGAGACGTTGTCGTCATAATGGATCCCACTGCCCCAAAAGGCTCCTGGCCACTTGGAAGAGTCTTGGAGGCTTTCCATGATAAAAAGGGACTTGTGCGCTCAGTGCATCTGCAGACGAAGTCTAGTGTCATTGAAAGGCCTGTGACTAAACTTTGCCTGTTACATGAGAATGAAGGTTAGCAGGTCATTCAAAGTATTCTGTGTATTTGGAATATGTGACTAAAGATGTGTTAAATCAAGTTCATCATTGTGTCATTTTGGTTATGGCTCCTTACTTTGTAAATATTGGAATTGTTATGTCTGTAAGTCATTACAATTAGGGGCCGGTGTGTAAGGGCCATTTCAAGAGGTTAATATGTGTGTGTAGGACACTAAGTTGTCCGCTAGGTGTCATCTTTGTGTTTTGGGTCACATGCCTACTTAGGTAGGAACCTTTCATCAGGTGACAGGTGTTGCTAGTCGGTGGGAGCACAAATAGTTTTTTGACTGCTACGCCAGCACGTCACGCCAGGTGAAGTCTTTGTTGATGTAGTTGTGATTGCTGGATTTGTGGATTTTGATGGACACTGATTGTTGGATTCTTGCATGTAACACATCAAAAACCAGAACGGTGAGCAATAAATAATCCATAAAAATCAAAGAAGAAAACGTCGGATGTTTTTATTTCACAAGACACAACGAAGCGGTGCACGGCAAGCGCGTCAATTATGTTTAGCCCGTCTATGCAGCCCCTCAGTGGCTTTAAGTTTTAGGCTTAGCCGCTACACACCACGTGTTGTATAAAATACTAATTTTCTGTGTAATTGTAATATTTAACACTAAAAATACTGTCCTCTGTTGTGCAATGAAGTTTTAATGTGTTAACAAGCAGATATTTTGTGTCTGATAATAATAATAAAGGTTATATATGACTTATCAAACGAACAGTTACGAAGTGCTTTAGAAGGCTGATAAAAGAACAGATGTTCCATTTATCAGAAGGAGGATCTCTTCTAGTTCAACTTCAATCAGCGATCAAGAACACATTTCATCTCTTCAATTATGACCGTGGTCTGCTAATACAGGTAACCTACAGGTGATCTAACAGGATGTCAGTGTCTCTTCCTGTTTGTTCTCTTAAGTCTGCTGGAAACTGTCTGACTTGACTGCAGCTTTTTGTCTCCACCTCCTGCTGCGACTGCCTAATCTCGTCTAATTTCCGGGCGAGGCGCAGTTCATCTCAAACGAGCCTAATGAAAACAACTTTAACTGCTTCCTGACTCCTGCACTGTGTCTGCATCTGGGTTCACTGTTCTTTGACGAAGTTAACAATTTGTTGTAGCAGCACCATTAGAAGTTAATAATAATACAATTTAACAATTATACAAAGTCTTTCAAAGAAGAGGTTTAAAATCAGACACCATCGGTGTCAGTCTGAGGTTCTGGAGGTTCTAGTTCCACTTTGTCAGGAACCAGGCCTGAAGAACAGAGTGAAGGGCCCCGCCTGGGGATCTCAGGCTGCATTCTGCCTCATAACAAACCAACATGTCCAAAATATCGTCGTGTACCAATGTGATCCTCACTGCTGCTTCATTCCATCTTTCAGAGCTGATCTTTAGTTCATTAGATGGTCAGTTAGCACCATCTAGTGGACAGATAGTAGAACTACACCATGTGACTGGGTTTGTGCCACAGGTTGGACTGGTTTGGATGTCACTCTGATGTTTTTTTAGACTTGGACTCTGAAGTTATGAGGGTGTGACGGCATCCTCAGATCAGATACACACAGACACCAGAGCTGACGAAGAAGAAATGAGCAGCTTCTTCTCTCCCAGTGTTTCCTCGCCACATGAAGGTGGAAAGTGACTGTAAGTTGACCTGAAGTGACTTCAGCAGGTGAGAATCCTACCAGAGAAATCTGCAAATGTTTGATCGTCACATTGATCACTTTGATCTGAATTTCTCCTTCAGTTAAAGGACAGTGATTGATTGTATCACTTTAGTGTTTCACAGGTTGAATCAACAGCAGTTTGATTGTAACCTGAGATGATGTGATCAGTAAAAATGCAGGGAATGTTGTTCAGACAGCTTGACATCAACAGCTACATACATAAAGGGCTGTGACAAATCTTGACTTTTAAACAAATACATGTTATGTGCTTTATTACAAATTGTGGTATTATCAGATAGTGGCACAATGTCAAAATCTGACATTAAAGAAGTAATTTTGGGGAATGCAACATATTTGGGATTACAACTCATAAATAAATATCAAATGTGGGGGAACGATTGCAAGTAAATGTGGAGTCAGGGAGTTTGTCAAGATTGGGACTGACCATTGTTCTAATGGACTATTATTCCAACATCCCAACAGTCTGAAAAAATACCAGTGAGTCAAAAGTCCATTTATCCGACAGTCTGTTATCACCTATTTCTCTGAAAATACACGTTCTCCCTTGAATTTTTTGTTCTCAATATTTTGATGTGCAAATACTGTGTGACCTTCATCAGGTGACATTTGTCGTCACGGTAACAGTAGTCAGATGACCTGTGTTACATTAAGAATGATAAACACGTGTTTAGATAAGATCAAGATCGTAAGGTTATAAAATGAGATTTTGTTGTAGTTCCATCTCTGGTTGATTGATTGGAACACACAGGAGAAAAAAAAAGTTTTCATAAGAAGTAAAACCTTGGGCAAACAGGATTTTGACACAATGGGACTTTTTTTTTATTTTGGACTATTGGTGTTCAGGTGAGAATAAAAATGTTTAACAGTCATGATCACTTTGACCACATTGTGTTTCATCACTGTTAAACAGTACAATACAAATGTCAACTAGCTACAGGTACAAATTAAGAATGATGAGGGAAAAATATTCTCATTTTTTTTATTTAAAGGGCGATGATTTGAGGATTATTTTCATGCATCACTTTAATGTTTCACAGGTCGAATCAACAGCAGTTTGATTTTAATACGAGATGATGTGATTAGCAGAAAATGCAGGTCGAGTGTCAACTGGTCAGACAACTTGGATCAACTTCACTGAGGGTTTTTCTTTTCTTTTTTGCTCCACTATTTTGTATAGTTTTCTGTGTGTCAGATTAGTGCAGAAAATTAAGAAAATATAGACCAAAGAAAACGTTGTATTTTGGTACAAAAATAATAGCTCAACATCAAATTTTAAGACAATCGTTGAAGTCTTTCCTTATTTCGGCTTGGGGTCAAATTGGTCAGTTCTGAACTCACCAATTTGACCTGTGATTTCAGATTTTAGTTTGTGAAGCATTCTCCTGATGGCTTCTTCAATTGTATATTTCGCATGATGTCTGCTCTGTTTAGTTTGAGAGCTTAAGGTCTGAGTTATGGATCTTAAATTCATGCCCCAAACTGACCACTATCATGATGTTGCCAAGATCGCTGCTCAGATTCCCTTTTAATAAAATAAATAATTCATTCAAGGGCTTGAGTGAGCGCTTCATTGCAATATCACTCGTGCGTGACCCCAAAAGATTTCTCAAGCAGTTTTTGGATATGCTATGACACATGTTGGAATCCTTGTATTTCTAAAACAGCTTGTTCAAATCAAGCAATCTGACTGGTTGTTACTTGTTGTATAAAATCTGTATACAACAGCGATGATGTCTAATTCCTTTACACAATTAATTATCACTCCACTGACTAATGTGGAAAAAGTTAGCCTAACAAACTTGTTAGCTAACAAGCTGCTAAAGATAGAAAGAGCCTCCATCTAACAAAAAGTGAAAGCCTCCAAGCACTCTTCAAAGTCACCTTACAGTCAGTGGACACTTTTTCAGTGGTTGCACAATAAATGGCAAATTATTCTGTGATTTAACAAAAGAGGGAGGTTAAATAAAATAAGCCAGTTCCTACATTGCGTAGCAGCAGCACAATGTGTAGGAATGCAGGAGCATTTTATAAAATGCTTTGCATCGGGCTGAACAATGCCCCTTAGCTGTGATAATATCACTACATACCACAGCCTGTCATGAGCTATTACTTAGTTCTCATCTGCTTTTCTTGTGCCCCAGGATCATTGCCTGCCTTCAGTCACTTCCTAGCTACCAAGCTAACCCTGCCAACCGCACTTTGTTTCATAATACGCTGATTGTCAAATTACTATGTGTAGGTTACAGGACACATTCTTTTGCACAATCTTTGACCCTTCTTATTAATCTGTACTCTCAGGAAATTGTTATAAAGATAAAATTACAACATATACTGTCTTTAATGTTCCTTTAATGTTTTATTTTAATGTATTTCTAAGTTCTTGTAAAGCACCTTGAATTACCTCATGTCTGAATGGTGCTATACAAATAAACTTGCCGTGCCTATCAGAAAGTGATCTGTGTTTTGTATCTTGGCAGGGAGAGCAGATGGCAACACCTAAAGAGGCCCTCTTGGGAACTTTGGAGGATTTAGGAGCCAAGGACTTTAAAAAATTCAAATGGTACCTGCAGGGGGTTCAAGAAGGCTTCCCAGCAATCAGAAAGAGTCAACTGGAGAATGCAGACAGGGTGGATACAGTGGATCAGATGGTGCAGACCTACTGTATAAACACTATTAAAGTGGCCAGAATGGTTTTAGAGAAGATGAATCAGAATGATCTAGCAACAAACCTCTCAAAAATCACTACAGAGCCAACAGGTAGGTCATTAAAAAGAGACCTGACGAAATAAGAAATTACAAAGTACACAATCATGTATCACATAAAATTGTTTTACTGCAATAAATGTTGATTGCAACAGATACAGTTGAAATGTTAATACCACCTCATATCAAGAAAGACCCCTGGACTAATCATCAACTTAAGAGGGTTGAATAAGCTGTGTTGTCAGGACAATAGCTCCTGATGGTCACGCAATGCAACACAGACCAAGAATGATTTCAGAATGCTTAAGGGGGACATTGGAAATAGGGTACTTCAAACAAATTACAACCAAATGCAGATAGTATCTTACAGCAAGATACAAACACGATCATGATTCAAGGCAAATTAAATCAATTAAAGTTAGAAATGTGCCGTTTTTAAGACATACATTTACTGACATCCTCTCAGTTGTGTCATCTTTTTTTTAATCATTCAGAGATTCTTGCTGAGTGCCAATGTAAAGTCAAGTCCAACTTGAAGAAGAGGTTTGAATGTGTGTTTGAGAAAATTACTAAAGCAGGACATTCAAAACCTCTTCATGAGATCTACACTGAGATCTACATCATGATGGAAGAAACAGGAGAGGTCAACATGGAACATGAGGTCAGACAGATTGAAACAGCATCCATGAAACCAGCAACACTGGAAACAACAATCAAATGTGTAGACATCTTTAAACTGTCGTCTGACAAAGATGAACCAATCAGAAGAGTGATGACAAAGGGAGTGGCTGGCATTGGGAAAACAGTCTTAACACAGAAGTTCACTCTGGACTGGGCTGAAGACAAAGCCAACCAGGACATACAGTTCATGTTTCCATTCACCTTCAGAGAGCTGAATGTGCTGAAAGAGAAAAAGTACAGTTTGGTGGAACTTGTTCATCACTTCTTTACTGAAACCAAAGAAGCAGGAATCTGCAGGTTTGAAGAGTTCCAGGTTGTGTTCATCTTTGACGGTCTGGATGAGTGTCGACTTCCTCTGGACTTCCACAACAATGAGATCCTGACTGATGTTACAGAGTCCACCTCAGTGGATGTGCTGCTGACAAACCTCATCAGGGGGAAACTGCTTCCCTCTGCTCGCCTCTGGATAACCACACGACCTGCAGCAGCCAATCAGATCCCTCCTGAGTGTGTTGGCATGGTGACAGAGGTCAGAGGGTTCACTGATGAACAGAAGGAGGAGTACTTCAGGAAGAGATTCAAAGATGAGGAGCAGGCCAGCAGAATCATCTCCCACATCAAGACATCACGAAGCCTCCACATCATGTGTCACATCCCAGTCTTCTGCTGGATCACTGCTACAGTTCTGGAGAAAGTGTTGAAGACCACAGAGGGAGGAGAGCTGCCCAAGACCCTGACTGAGATGTACATCCACTTCCTGGTTGTTCAGTCCAAAGTGAAGAACATCAAGTATCATGGAAAAACTGAGAGAGACACACACTGGAGTCCAGAGAGCAGGGAGATGATTGAGTCTCTGGGTAAAGTGGCTTTTGAGCAACTGCAGAAAGGAAACCTGATCTTCTATGAATCAGACCTGACAGAGTGTGGCATCGATATCAGAGCAGCCTCAGTGTACTCAGGAGTGTTCACACAGATCTTTAAAGAGGAGAGTGGACTGTACCAGGACAAGGTGTTCTGCTTCGTCCATCTGAGTGTTCAGGAGTTTCTGGCTGCTCTTCATGTCCATCTGACATTCATCAACTCTGGAGTCAATCTGATGTCAGAAAAACAATCAACATCCTGGAGGTCTAAAGTTTTCAGAGACAAACCTAAACTAAAATATCTCCACCAGAGTGCTGTAGACAAGGCCTTAAAGAGTCCAAATGGACACCTGGACTTGTTTCTCTGCTTCCTCCTGGGTTTTTCACTGGAGACTAATCAGACTCGCCTACGAGGTCTGCTGACACAGACAAGAAGTAACTCAGAGACCAACCAGGAAACAGTTGAGTACATCAAGAAGAAAATCAGTGAGAATCTGTCTCCAGAGAGAAGCATCAATCTGTTCCACTGTCTGAATGAACTGAATGATCGTTCTCTAGTGGAGGAGATCCAACAGTCCCTGAGATCAGGAAGTCTCTCCACAAATAAACTGTCTCCTGCTCAGTGGTCAGCTCTGGTCTTCATCTTACTGTCATCAGAAAAAGATCTGGACGTGTTTGACCTGAAGAAATACTCTGCTTCAGAGGAGGCTCTTCTGAGGCTGCTGCCAGTGGTCAAAGCCTCCAACAAAGCTCTGTAAGTGGATGGATCATTAGATACATTTGTGAACTTAAAGAAAAGAGAAACAGTCTTTTTTTTTTCAAACTTTTCTTCATCACTAATTTTTTCTTCAGGCTGAGTGACTGTAACCTCTCAAAGAGAAGCTGTGAAGTTCTGTCTTCAGTTCTCAGCACTCAGTCCCCTAGTCTGAGAGAGCTGGACCTGAGTAACAACAACCTGCAGGATTCAGGAATGAAGCTGTTGGCTGGCGGACTTCAAAGTCCACACTGCAAATTAGAAACTCTCAGGTCAGGATTAAGCTGTTTGTTAAATAGTTGATCTTTTAAATCCTGCTAATTTTGCTTTAGGTTCATGTCAGTGTAGATGTTTACCATTGGTCAGATTTTCATGCTGACATGATCTTTTAAAAGACTGAGGGTATGATATTTTTGTAATTCCAGTCTATCAGGTTGTCTGATCACAGAGGAAGGTTGTGGTTCTCTGGCCTCAGCTCTGAGCTCCAACCCCTCCCATCTGAGAGAGCTGGACCTGAGCTACAATCATCCAGGAGACTCAGGAGTGAAGCTTCTGTCTGCTGGACTGGAGGATCCACACTGGAGACTGGAGACTCTCAGGTATGGACAGACAACAAGAGCTCACACACTGCAGGTGTCTCTAATTTCTCTAATGCCATGTCTTATTCCTCTTAACTCTGTTCAGAGAAGTACCAGGTCTGAGTTAGGAAACATATGGATCCCCAGAAGTCTTGTTGAATAGAGACACTCATGCATTAGAAACATCATTATTTCTCATTTTAGCCCTACCAGTAACAAGTGGTAATTCTGAGGGCAAATTTTGATTTAATTTTAGTCATATTTTAGTAATCTGAATTGTTTCAGCTTTAGTCTAGTTTTAGTCAACTAAGCTATAGTAGATTTGGTTGACTAAAATATAATATAAGGTATCATGTTCCTCTAGTATTTCAAAACTCACACTCCTGGTGAAAACATCTACTAACCTATTGTTAACATTGAGTATACTACATTTCTGCTCCATTCTCCAATCATAAATCTAACATTAAGAATGCTTCACTAGCAAGGATCACGCCACAACGATATGCAGTTAAAGATTTTAATGAATGTTATGAGTGATAAGATATTGATGGTGAAAGAATGTAGAGGGGAAGGGCGAAGATGGATGGAGGATGTCGTCGGCCAGGCTGGTCCGGAGGGCACGCTGGATGCTGGGCAGAGGGAGACTCAGTGTCGGGGTTCCGTCTCAGCGTTTTCCGCCCAAGCTGATTATGAACCCCCAAAAGAGCTGGATTTTTATAAGTTCAATTGGGTGTGAGCTTGATGTAGATCATTGAGGTTGTTATGTATGTATGTGCAGTATGCCTGAGAAGACCAGCGACCTAGGACCTGGATGGTTTGATCAGAGATGCCCATTCTGGCTGCGGTGGAGGCTGCGCCGATGCGGAATGAATGGCTTGAATAATGTTCAGAAGATATGCCTGAAATGCGGAGCACTCTGAGTAGATGTTTCTGGAACCAGAATCGAGTGGCCATTCCTGTTTCAGTGAGAAACAGTGGATGTTGAGGTAATGCGCTGGAAGCATACCTGGAGTTGATGTATTTTGTCAGTAGTTCGTATGGGCTGAGATAAGAGTCGAGGCGGAATATGTATATGGGGTAGGAAATGCCCAGTTGATCAGTTTTGCTCCTTCGGAGTGTGAATATGAGAGAGGTATGGATGGTTATGTCAGACATACTGGGATGACGAGAACGGTTGTAAACAGAAGAAGTTGGGGCGAATTCAGAGCATCTCAGAAACCTGAAGAAGGCCAGCAAGAACATGGATTCGAGGGTTAAAGGGATAGTAGCATTATTTTTAAGTGGGGTTGTATGAGCTACAAATAGCCCCTAAGTACCGTGATTGCAGTAGAAGACTCTCCACACTCCTCCCGTTAGCGACGCCAGCCCATAGTGCTGCTCAGAGATTTTCAACATACAGTGTTGTGAACGGTCCCAAAAAAACGGCCTATTTTCGCGGCCTAAAAGAGGTTTTACCGGAAAAAAATACACAGTTCCATTGTTCGCTATAATAAAATTATTCTCAGCCCCTCAAAGTGCAGGGTTAGCGCCCGCTGAGCAGCCGACTACACAGTGTACTACGCAGAGCGCTGTAGTGCTCCGCCGATCAGCTGTTTTGGTCAGTGTCTTGGCTTTTTGAGGAAGAGTAGAGATATAATATACTTTTTAAGAATGAGTGATTTTGACAGTGACAGCGAGAATGAAGTGCCATTCACTTTGGAAGCAAGCGGATATCTGTATGAACCAGAGTACACTGAAGAAGAGCTGTTGCAGATGGAAACTGAACAGGCCGAGAGAGAGAGAGGGGAAACATCGGTGTAAGGTAATTCAAGAATCAGCCAAATTCATTTTCATGTTACAGCACTACATCTCCGTTTTCACCTATGTGATAAATTTGCACTGCAGTGATAGGCTACATTACACTCTTTCACAGGTGTTTCACTTGTCTTACCAGATGGATGGGCACAGCAGTGAAAGTGTTCTCACAAAATCCTCTTCAGCGAAATGGTGACTGCAAACACGGAGATCCTTTAGTGATGCCGGTGGCATGTTGACATCCAAGTTTAGAGGAACTAGCTGCCGAAAGCCAATATCACGCAAAGGAATGCGGTGAAAGCTGTAAGGGCTATGGGACACAGCTTTGTTATTGCATCCTGGATAGCAACACACACGAACCATTTTCAAAATGTTTGAAGAGGTTTCACCATCTTCCGTCCTCGAATCGCAATCAACAATGACTCAAAACAGCTGATCGGCGGAGCACTACAGCGCTCTGCGTAGTACACTGTGTAAACAGCTGATCAGCGGGCGCTAACCCTGGGCGGAGGGATACGTGAGTTGGTTAGGTCCAAATAAAAACTGCGTTTTTCCTGCACTTTGAGAGGCTGAGCATAATTCTATTATAGCGAACAATGGAACTGTGAACATGAAAATGAATTTGGCTGATTCTTGAATTACCTTACACCGATGTTTCCCCTCTCTCTCTCTCGGCCGTTCAGTTTCCATCTGCAGCAGCTCTTCTTCAGTGTACTCCGGTTCATACAGATATCCGCTTGCTTCCAAAGTGAATGGCACTTCATTCTCGCTGTCACTGTCAAAATCACTCATTTTTAAAAAGTATATTATATCTCTACTCTTCCTCAAAAAGCCAAGACACTGACCAAAACAGCTGATCGGCGGAGCACTACAGCGCTCTGTGTAGTACACTGTGTAGTCGGCTGCTCAGCGGGCGCTAACCCTGCACTTTGAGGGGCTGAGAATAATTCTATTATAGCGAACAATGGAACTGTGTATTTTTTTCCAGTAAAACCTCTTTTAGGCCGCGAAAATAGGCCGTTTTTTTGGGACCGTTCACAACACTGTATGTTGGAAATCTCTGAGCAGCACTATGGGCTGGCGTCGCTAACGGGAGGAGTGTGGAGAGTCTTCTACTGCAATCACGGTACTTAGGGGCTATTTGTAGCTCATACAACCCCACTTAAAAATAATGCTACTATCCCTTTAAGTCGACCATCGGGGACATGTAGCCTGAACGTAGAGTGCGGATGCAGAGGCTGAGAAGGTCAGAGATGAGTGGTAGGCGTCTAGTCGAAGGCGAGGGTTCCTGTTTGCGCAAGCCTTTGACTAGCATGGCAACGTGTGAATGAGAGGTGGCTGGACAAGGGGAGCCAGTGACTAGTTTATGGAAAAAGTTGATTCCTGCTAAGTAGGTCTGGATAGTGGATGCCAGGATGTTTAGGACGGAATGAGCATGGGTAATGAAGTTGCAGACGGATGTGATATTTGGTAGGTGGTGTGATATGCTTTAAAGCAGTTCCAGCCAGTCAGGTAGGTGGAGAGAGTGCTTGGAGCGAGGCTGTTGTGAGGCGCTTGAGAGGTTTCTTAGCTGCGGAGCTAATTGAATATTGTGCCTGAAAAAGGTGGGATTGGTGTGGGATGAAGATCTGAGTCTGGAGCCAAGTGTCTTTCTGAATGAGAAAGAATTTCTGGAATGAGAAGCGAGACAATGAGTCAGCAATGCTGTTGTGGTGACCGGGAACGTGAGCTGCCCGGAGAATGAGCTGAGATTAGTGTGAGTCTGCGCATGAACTGCATGATGATGGGAGAGCGAGATCGCTCTTTGTTAATGATCTCTACTGATCTCTAATTTTTTCAACCATTCGTGCCCCCAAAGAATGGCAGCTATGATGATGGGGTATAGCTCGTGAAGTGCAGATGAAGGAGAACAGGACTCTGAGTCAAGGGACCTAAACTCTGGGGGCCAAGCTGAAGCGAACCACCTCCCTCTGTAGTAGCCGCTGAAACCTACGGAGGGAGCTGCATCTGTGTAAAGTTGGATATCCTCCGGCTGAGTGAGGTAGTCTTCATAAAAGAATGAAATACCGTTCCAGGAGGACAGAAAATGCTGCCACATGCGCATTTCCATTTTACAGGTGTCATCCAGGGTAACTCTGTCATGCAGTGAGGGGATGGTTGCTGCTTTGGTTAGGAGGTTGGAGAGGAAGGATTTTGCCTGAGGGATTATGCGAATGGCATAAATGAGATGGCCAAGGAGGGCTAGCAGCTGGCGTTTGGTGCATCTGTCTGCCAGGAGATAATTGGACAGGAGCAAAGTGATGCGCTGTATTTTCTCAGTGGCAGAGAAGCATGGAAAGAGACTGAGTCGAGGGTGATGCCCAAGAACTTGATGGATGTGCTGGGCCCTGAGGTTTTCTCTTCCGAGAGAGGAACACCAAGTTCCGAAAAGGCTTTGATGAGGGTAGTGAGCCCATGGTGAGGAGGTGAGGATGGTGGAGTGACGATGAGAAAATCGTCGAGGAGGTGTAGTATGTGAGGGAGCCTGTGGTTGTTAACCAAGATCCAGCAAAGGGCTTCTGAAAGCGAGTCGAAGATCTTAGGACTGCTTCTGCATCCAAAGGTGAGGCGTACTGAGAAGTAGTAACTTCCTTTCCAGCAAACACCGAAAAAAACGCCAGTAGTCTGGGTGGATGGGCAGAACTTTAAATGCGCTGGTGATGTTGGCTTTAGAAAGCCAGACTCCGCGTCCTGCTAGACGGATGAGGGTGATGGCGTGGTCGATAGTTGCGTATTGCATGGAGAAATCTGGGCATGGTATAACGCTGTTGATGCTCGGAATGTGTGAGCCGTGTGGTGAAGATAGGTCAATGATTAACCTCTTTTTGCCTGAATATTTCCGAGTTGCAACGCCTATGGGACTGATGCGGAATGTTGGAAATGGGGGACTGTCAAATGGTCCTATCATGAAACCCTCTTTGACTTCCTTAGCCAGCAGGGTGTCGACAGTATGAGGTTCAGCGAGAGCAGACTGGAGGTTATGACAGATGTGTGAAGTGTCAGGAAGCACTTCCATACCAGGATGGAAACCGTGTGTGAAGCCATTGATGAGGAAATCAACAAACGGTCTATTGGGATGATGTTGTAAGGCAGTGGCAAGAAGGTTTACCTTAATGGGTGTGCCAAGGTGCCGTGCTAGTCATGCTGTATGTGTGGTAGGATTGTGAGGGCAGGTGCTCCTGGCATGCGCACCCCCACAGAAGGAGCAGACGTGCAGGAGGTGGCAGTTGGAGAGGGAGCAGCCCAGGTGGTTGAAATTGTTGCAGACCATCCTTCCTTCCTGGTAGGGGACTGGCCACCCTCGTTTATCTACCCCCTTAGGCACTGGGACATTGACTGAGGGACGCAAGTCTGCAGGCTTAGGAATGATGGAAGGTGGGGGTGCGGCTGCTGATAAGCGGTTGAAAACTGAAGTGTCGCGTGAAGAAGAAGGGTGTGATCAAGGCGGTGGGGCACTGACTGTGCACGTGGTGGCAGGGTGAGAAGGGGCTCCGCACAACTCACAGGAGAGGGATGTGCGGGCGGCGAAGATGTGGCAATATAGTTCGGAGTGCCCCAGTATGTTCCTTGGTTAAACTGTTGTATGCGGTCGGCTGCCTGATTAGCAAAATGGACGTGGTAAGTGTAAAACCCTGTCCCTCCAAAACGTAATGCCATGTCGAGCACTACAGACAGGTAGTTGTCCAGCTCAGGTCTCTGCGCAGGGAAGGCTGAGCATATGACATCCCTGTAGAGTGAGAAGGCGAGGGCGAATTCGGTGGGAGTCAAGTCTTTGGACCGAGAGGGTAAAGGATGGCGGAGCTGCACTGAACTGGAGTGAGTGTGAATTTCTCTGGGCTGACTGATGTCGATGATGGATGGCTGAAGGAGTTGGGCTAGATCGACGTAATTACCAGTAAGAATTTGGTGGCGTAAGGTGGGGGAGACAGGTGAAGGGTGATGGAGTGATGAAGCTGGTTGGCTGGGTGGTGCTGCTGTGGCAAGAGAGTAGTTGGTTGCACAATCAGAAAAAACATTTTGGTGTTGGGGTAGGGAGGGGGTAGGGAGGTGGGGGGAAGGATAGACCAGTCGGAAAAGAGGGAGGAGGCTGTGCAGCTTGTGGTGGAGCCCTCTGGTCTGCTGCACTGGGCTCTTGACCTGCTGTGCTGCTGATGAGAGGAAATGGAGGAGCAGAAACCATGTTGTTTTGGATGGCTGAAGGAAAGGTAGAGGAAGGGATGATGGGATGAAAGGATGTGTGTGCTCGGGGATTTTGTGAAGCCTGCGAAGACAGGGATGAAAAGAAGGCTGATATTAGCTGAGAGAAGTCAGTGACAGAGGGAGCAGGCACAGGGGGACATACAACCTCCCCCCCACTAGGGGGGGCTGACGCTGCAGGCTGTGGCTGTGGCGGGGTGACCTGAGTGATGTCACGGCTGACGACGGTGGCGGTAATTGGCCCGGGCGTCGATGCCGGAAGCGCGGGAAG
The DNA here is from genome assembly GCA_034769285.1 of Lutjanus argentimaculatus. Taxonomy (NCBI): domain Eukaryota; kingdom Metazoa; phylum Chordata; class Actinopteri; order Lutjaniformes; family Lutjanidae; genus Lutjanus; species Lutjanus argentimaculatus. Next base: position 471,344 of record JAWZSL010000023.1, read on the forward strand.
TGCGGTTGAAGCAGCGGCGATGGAGGTTGAATACAGCTGAAACAGCTTGGCTTTGTTGTCTGTGCGGTGGAAGGGGATGCCTTTCTCTCGCAGGAACCGTTGGAGATGGGTGACGGTTCAATTCCTCATGTCGCGCAGTGATTGTGGAGGTGGAGACTGCTGGGTTGGAGAAGGAGGCGGAGTGCGGTGGTGCCGTGTTTGTAGACCGGAGGCTCTTTGCCGATGTGAGGGAGGCTGCCAATGGGTAGGAGGTGAGGGGGGATGAAGCCGGCCTCCGCGATCCCGCCTGCGGCAACCGGTGTGGTGGACTCTCGCTGAAGGTGGAGAGGAGGCCCGGCTTCTGCTGGGCGTGGGAGAGATCTCATTGACGGAGCTCAAGCAGCGGGATTGTGGTACACTGACCACCGAGCGCACCCGGCTCCTGCGGGACGTTTGGCTGCGGTCCGGTTGCTGCTCCGGAGGAGGATAACCGGTCTCGTACAGGTTGTCGTAGAGATCACTGTCGGAATCAGGTGGAACGATGTTCAACTTGGCGTCCATGGTGGGTAAGTAGTTGGTGATTGCTATTTTGACTTGAGTCAAGAATGCTTGTTAGCTGTGCGTGAGGCGCTGTCTGTCTGAGGATCTATCGTGAGATCTGAGACAAACAGGGCTGGATGCGTTGGCCAGGTATAAGTAGGCTTGTCAGGTGATTAGAGGTGTGGTTGAGGCGTGACCCTGCTCCCGAACCTAAGTTAATGAATTAACTTCATTACATTGGGTGTCCTGATAAGATAAGATGAGATAAGATAAGATATTTCTTTATTAGTCCCACAGTGGGCGTAGGAGCCATGAATGAATTTAGAGGTATTTTGCAGGTGTGTGATGGGTTAAATTTATTGTTTATGATATTATTTAGGTTTTTGTGTGATCACGATGAGGGAATAAGTAGGTCACATGATATGGGCGGGGATGTCAGGTTAATATAGGCACCTGGTCACCGGTGTGGTCAGAGAGAGAGAGAGGGTGAGCGGGGTCGCCGTATTTTTTGTTGACCGCTATTTTCTTTGATCACTGTGATCACTTTGATTATGAGTTTGTGCACGGTATCATGAGTTGATTATTCTTTTTTGTTAATAAAAGGTTAAACATGTTTTTTGATATCTCAGTGATTTTTTCCGTTAAGCGCATCAGACAAAGGAAAGGCCTGGCCTCAACCTCTCAGCGACTCTTTGTTTTTTGAAGTCGCTACATTTTTGTCAACAAAAAAAGCATTAAAAGGAAACATCATTGGACAGCGCAACGGATCAAATGATCAAGAGAACAAAAAGAGAAAGAGGATCAAATCAAACAACCATTGGAGGTAAAATATGGAGGTAGGCACTGCTGTTAAACAGATTTGGAGCCGCTGGCAAAGCGAACTACAGCCACGTAAGCTCACCTGTGGACGTGCGCATGAAGCTGTATATTATTTGAAGGAATGCAGCTTGCATATTGACTAGGGGTGGGGGAAATTTCCAATTCTTAGATGCATCGCGATTCGGACGTGGACGAATCTGAATAGATTCACAAACGTCCAAATTTCTATTATTTAAATATGTTAATTTAAGTAATACAGAAGATTCAAAATAAGGCGGAACTAAGAAGTGCGGTACGCGTCATCTCCGGGACACTTTGGGATGCGCACCTGGGGCCGAGTGCACCAGCTGGGCGTAAAAAAGAAGGTCTTAACTCTTACGATGGACTTAACTACGTCCGACGTTGTGACTGGAATTTACACCGAGTGCACCAAGCCGGACTCACCATGGTCGTAGCTGCGCCTGGTCTTACAATGCGCGTTCACGTGAGTACACACGAATTGTTGATTGTTGCCAAGCAACACACTTCTACGCCGAGCATTATCGTGCATTTATCATGTCACCCGCAGTATTTTGAAAAGCTCCGTTGGCATAAAACTGAGTGCAATCAGCACCTGCAAGGTGAGGGACAGCGCCGTGTCTCTGTCCGACAGACGCTGCAGCTGAGGGGAGAGCACTTTAATTCAAACACTTCTCTGCTAAAATTAAATCTTTATCACTTTCTGAATCTAACGTTATATAGAGGGGATTTGTCCTGTCATGGATGACACTTTCTCTTATCATCCTGTAAACAAGGTGCGCTGCTCTCCCTCATTCTCTTTTCTGGCTGTGATTCCATTAAAATTACCGTGGATACAAGTCTGAGTTTCCTACTTACGCCTGCTCCACACTAGGCGTAAAAGTTACACCCAGGCGGAACACACACTGGGCTTAAGTCTAACTGGTGCACTCGTCTTAACCTTAAACTGGTTGTAACTTTCTGTTCTAAGTCGGACATAACGTTACACCTAGGCGTACGCCCAGTTGGTGCACTCGGCTCCAGGGGCCGAGTGCACCAACTGGGCGTAAAAAAGAAGATCTTGACTTAACTACGTCTGACGTTGTGACTGGAATTTACACCGAGTGCATCAAGCCAGACTCACCGCGGTCATAGCTGCGCCTGGTCTTACAATGCGCGTCCACGTGAGTACACGCGAATTGTTGATTGTTGCCAAGCAACACACTTCTACGCAAAGCATTATCGTGCATTTATCATGTCTCCCGCAGTATTTTGAAAAGCTCCATCGGCATAAAACTGAGCGCAATCAGCATCTGCAGGGTGAGGGACAGCGCCACGTCTCTGACCAACAGATGCTGCAGCTGAGGGGAGAGTGCTTTAATTCAAACAGCGATTCTCTGCTAAAATGAAACCTCTCAATCACTTTCTGAATATATATCGAGTGGATTTGTCCTGTCATGGATGACTCTTTCTCTTCCGAATGGCCTCTCGTATCCTTGTTTCCCTTTTATGGCGGTGTGATTCCATTAAAATTACCGTGGATACAAGTCTGAGTTTCCTACTTACGCCTGCTCTACACTAGGCGTAAATGTTACACCCAGGCATAACACACACAGGGCTTAAGTCTAACTGGTGCACTCGTCTTAACCTTAAACTGGTCGTCAGCAACAGCTGGAGTGGACACGCCGACACGCACACAGAGGAAAACAAACATGGCTGACCGCCACCCACCTCGCCGTGAGATCCGAACAGCTCCTTCTAATTTAAAAGCAGACGTGTGGAAACACTTCGGCTTCTACAACGTCGACGGCGGAAGCGAACTGGACAAGAGCCACGTTATATGTAAGCTGTGTCGCACTAAAATAAAATACTTTGGCAACACAACAAACATGAGAAGCCATGTAACTCGTTGATGGTTTTATTGATTACTATATTGCACAAATTTTGTAACTTTCCAGTTTGCACGCATTTCCTTTAGTTTAATAAAATACAGTATCATGGAAATGAATTCAACTCTTGTTTCTTATTACAAATGGACTGTTTTTTAAAATTGCAAGTGATGAATGTTTATTCAGTGAGACAAAAAGAAATGTGTGTTGTGAAAAAGAGCATCAATATACATAAATTAAAGATGCATCAATAATCGTTTTATAATCGAATCGTAGCCCCTGAATCGTAATCGTAATCGAATCGTGAGGTGCCCAAAGATTCCCACCCCTAATATTGACTGCTGTTTGTTCATTGGGAGTGATGGCTTGATGGATTGAGGACTGAAGCCTTCGGCGCATTATCGTTATTGTAATACATCCTGGTGCTAAATTTATCCCCATGCCATAAATGTGAGAATCTTCACTCTGTCGCTCTGAAGTTGCTGCTGCTCTGCTGCTATGTGGGATGATGATTATTGGATGAATTTCCTTTTCTTCTGTGGATGCGGCTTAAATGCACACACAATATATTGAAAAAATCGAAAAGGAAATCACTGGAGAAAAATGAAACAAATAAATGCTGCTGTTGCAAATTTTTGAAATGGATGTGTTTAAAGGCACAAACTGAAAAATCAAAGGATGTGTTTTAGAGGTGCAAACTGAAAAAAAATCAAAGTACAACCAAAGTATGAAAATGAGTGAAACAAATACTGGTGTGGAAATGGAGTGTGGGAAAAGAGAAACTATACTCACAGCCAAGGCCTGGGCAAATAAAATTGAAAAACTTCAGCATGAATGCAAAATCATTGTGAATGAAATAAAAGGGCTCATACCTGAAATGAAAACACTTATGAAAAGCAAGGAACATGTCTCACATGTTCAACCTCATCTGGAGAATTTCAACTTTCAACTTTGTGAAAATGCCACCACTTCACATGTGTTGATTCCGCTACTGCCTGAGGACGAACAAAACAAACAAAATGAATGGTTTGCCAGCATCATGAAATACAGTAACACATTTGAAGAGGATGTTAAAAAGTGGCTAAGCGAATCTGAGGAACCACAACAAATTAACAATCTTGGTCAATCGGATCCTGCTGCAAACAGTGAAGGAGTGCTTCATTGTCCTATAGAGGATGAGCATCAAGCACCAACTCAGGCTGCATCCATAATCATGACAGAGGACATGCAAGATAACATAAAACCGAGTGACAGTGTATCAAATGTGGGAAGCAAAAACTCTGCTACTGGAGGAAAGTCTGCTGTTTCTACGGCTTCTTCTGCACGTCTTAACACTAGAAAGGCCAGAATTCCAAACCTACTAGAACAGCTGTAGGCGGTCATTTTGACCTCTAGAATCCAAACTTAATAATCTTATGATAAATACCCAGTCGAGAGATGAATGCATTTATTGTCTTAGGATGTCTTTTAAAAAATAAAAAAAACACCTAAATGCATATTTTAACAAATTAAATTCAGGCATATCAATATTCATATCATCCCATATATCAAACTGTAATTATTGCATATTATATTCACACCAGTGTTTGACAAATTCATTCATTCATAACTCAGAACAAGAAAATTATTTCAGAAAATAACCATTAAAAATATATTATTTCTTTAGGAAACATTTTAAAAACACTTATAAAACATAAAATTATTTTTAAAAAGGTGGAAACAAGCTGATCTAAAACAAAAGAGCCAAGAACAAAGTTTAGAATAAAACCATAAAACAATTTTATATTAACTAATTAAATCAATAGTGCTTGTCTATTTAAAATATAGGTTTAAGATTTGGTTGGTCTGTTCCAAATAATCTCTGAATAACAGAGAAATCCACACTAGTGTTACAAACGTCCCCAGTCTCCCCTATTCACTGTCAACGCATGTTGACTCCTCTCTTCGCGTAATTTACACACCACTTTGCGGCATTTTCCACAGATGCTGAATTTTAGTAGCCACGTCTTTTTCTTCCGTATGAACTCCTAATCACTTTCTGATAAGAATGAAGTATGTTCATTCCAAGAAAGGTCGCTGTCACTTTAGTTCCCCTGCATCAGAATCGCCGCTGTCCAAGTTCTGAAGTAGCTCCAAGGCCTCGGTAAGTGTCAGGTCTCTCCTCGGTCTTTCAGACATTTTCTTTATTTCTATCTCTCTGTCTCCCTATCTGTCAATCTCTCCATCTCTGTCTAATAATATCGGGACTGTGGGAAGGCTAAAAATAGATCAACCGCGGAAAAAATAAACAACAGAACAGTGCGAAATTCCGTACGGTCAATATGACCGTTCACGGGCGGACGTTTAGCTCAGTTGGTAGAGCGTCCGACCCATGTATGGAGGCTGTTACTCCTCTGCAGCGGCCGCTGGTTCGTCTCCTTCGGCCCTTTGCTGCGTGTCATCCCCTCTCTCTCTGCCCTGTTTCCTGTCTACTCTCTGGCTGTCCTGTCCAATAAAGGCGAAAATACCAAAAAAAAAAACTTAAAAAAATATGACCGTTCACGGCCGAAATAGGTAAAAATGATGATATTTTTGTTGTCATTTATGTAATTTATGTAAAAACAACTTTAAATGAAAATACGTATACTTTTGTGAAAAGTCAAGAACCAGCAGGATTTTATTTTTTTATTCAACAAAGTTATTGCACATGTAAATTTCAAAACGGTCAAAATGACCGTCGTGGCCGTTCTAGTGTTAAAGCTGAGGCTGACTTGGCAGCATTAATGGCAAAACAGAAACTATTGAAGGACAAATATGAACTGCAGGAACAAGAGGAACAGCTGAGGAGAAAGAAAGAGCAGCTAAAATTGGATGAAGATATTGCAGCGCACATGGCTAAATTAAATGTGTTACAATCTCAGAGCATACTAAGTGGAAAGGGGTCCACATCCAAGCGTTCTGATGGAATGAACTCTTACCTGGAAAAAAGGAAATCAAAACCAAAAGCTCTCAATGCTAATGCAAATTCTTTTATTCCACAAATGTCACAGAAACAAAAGGAAACCAAATATGATTATATGGATCCAGGAGTAAGGCCTAAGGAGAAAACTGCACCTCAGTTCATTCATTCTGAGTCTGTGTCACTTAATGAACCCAAACAACATTCAGTGAATTGCAGTGCTAATGAGAACACCCAAACTCAAAATGGAGATATATGGAATGCAGGATTTGGATCAAAAAATGAGGATTAAAACAATATGCTGGGAATTATGAGAAAGCAAAATGAAATAACTACACTTTTGATACAACAGCAATGCCTCTCATCGTTGCCAAAGAGAGAGATCCCAATTTTTGATGGTGATCCATTAAAATATCAAGCGTTTATTAAAGCTTTTGAGAATGGTGTGGAAAGAAACACTGAAAGCTACAGTGACAGACTCTATTTCTTGGAGCAGTACACTAGAGGTCACCCTAAAGAACTGGTTAGAAGCTGCCAGCATTTTAATCCAGAGAGGGGCTATGTTAAGGCCAAAGCTCTACTAAGGGAGCATTTTGGTAATGAGCAGAAAGTAGCCGCTGCATATATGGAAAGGGCTCTTTCATGGCCTCCCATCAAAACCGAGGATGTAAAGGCTCTCCAGGACTACAGTCTTTTCTTCAGAGGCCGTTCCAATGCCATGGAAGGGGTGGAATATCTGCATGAGCTAGATCTGCCTGTCAGTATGCTCGCCATTATAAGGAAGCTGCCTTATAAATTCAGGGACAAGTGGAGAACCATAGCCTGTGAGCTGCAGGAGAGGTGCAACCAGAGACCAACATTCAGTGACATCACCGATTTTATTGAGAGACAAGTGAAAATCTTAACTGACCCAGGGGGTAAAGGGGTAAACAAACTCAAGCAACAGCCTCGTTCTGGAATGAGAGGAACCAGCTTTGCCACCACTGTAGCTCCTGTAGAAAACAAAACTCAGGCTAGAACCAAAGAGAAGGAACAACTTCAAACTGCAAGGAGGATGTGTCTTTGTTGTGGAGGAGGACACACATTGGATCGTGTCCTCAATTGGAGAAAAGACCCCATAAGGAGAAGATAGGCTTCTCACGAGAAAAGGGTGTCTGTTTTGGCTGTTTGTGTATAAGACACATCAGCAGAGATTGCAGAAAACAGATTTCTTGTGCAAAGTGTGGTCTCCTACATACAAATATTCTTCATATTCCTCCAAAGGAAAAGGTAAAGGACTCAATCAAGCAGTAGGGAAATCAGAGATAACAGTGGACAGCACCTTGGTGTCAAGTGGTCTCACTGGGGCTGGTGATCATGATTGTAAACTTCCCATAGTTCCCGTACGTAGTTAAGTTAAAAAAGGGCAGCAAAATTGTTACCACCTATGCCTTCTTGGATCAAGGAAGTACAGCAGTGTTCACTATTGCAGACCATGGGCCAAGAAAAGGCGGTGACCAGCCATATTGTCTCAGGACTGGAGGTGGCTGGCTTAAAATGTGACGATTTCTGTGAACTGCCCAAGACTTTCACACATGAGTGTATGCCTGTCCACAGTGGGAACATTGCAAGACAGCGGGATCTTCAGGGATGGCCTCATTTGAAACATGTTCATTTGCCTGAGATAGATGCAGGGATTGAGCTGCTGATTGGGACAAACGTTCCTAAGGCCTTGGAGCCATTGCAAGTCATTCACAGTGTAAATGGTGGACCCTATGCAATCAGGACAATGCTGGGCTGGACTGTGAATGGACCTCTAACAAGAGAAAGTGAGGAAGCGATGGATTGTGAGCAGCCAGAGTTATCAGTGAACAGAGTGTCAGTTGTGAATTTGGATGAACTTTGGCAGCAACAGTTCAAGGTGGATTTCCCTGAATGCAGTGTGGATGAGCAACCTGGAATGTCAAGAGATGATCAAAAGTTTATGGACTTGGTTACAAACTCAGCAAAGCAAGTGAATGGCCATTACAAGATCAGCTTACCATTAAGGAATGAGGAAGTCAACATGCCAAATAACAGGATAATTGCTTCTGAAGGACTCATCATTCCATGCAGAATACACGGCCTTCATGAACGATCTGGTTGCCAAAGGTTATGGTGAAAGAGTGCCTGAAGAGGAGTTGGAACGCTGCGATGGCAAGGTCTGGTATATATATATATATATGTATATATATATATATATATATATATATATATATATCAAGGGAGTAGGTTTGATTTTGACATTGGTGGGGACACAAAAGTGCTCCAAGGCAGCACTCCTGAAAGTTGTTTTTTTTTTTTTTTGTATTTGCAATCATAATTTCACGTCATGTAGAGCTGATCAAACAAGCAAACAATCATAGTCAGAAAAAAAATTCAGTAATTGACATGTTTATAATGCATATCTGAATATCTAAAGAGAATACAAGAATTTAATGCATTCTGCAATGTTATAGGTTAAAGCAACTAATGAAAGACAAGGGGCCCTATCTTACACCCGGCGCAATGCCTTTGCGCCGCCAGCGCAAGTGACTTTGCTATCTTACACCCAGCGCAAGTGCCGTTTTTGCCATGTCTGCAAGATAGCAAACTCACTTGCGCCGGGTCTGATCCGCCGTGGGCGGGAGGTGTAAACATGAAGGCAAAATGAAGGCGTGGCCCGGCGCGTTTGCTATCTTGTGCTCAGCGCACTGGAGTAAAAACCACTTGGGCCTTAGAGCCCTATCTTAGGCCGGTCTGAAGCGCAATGGATTTAATTTATTCAAGGTGTGTCCAAATCCTCATTTGCTGTCTCCTCCCAAGAGTACGAGTGATATTTTGCCCTGCCCCGCCCACTGCGCCACCAGCGCAAAGCAGCATACACCTATCAGGTGTGCCCAAGTGCCCTCATTAATTCACCAGCGAGTTTAGGCCGAACAAGCAATAAACCAATCAGAAAGTCAGCTCTCATCGCCTGTAAGAGGTAGGTGCGCCGGCGGCGCAAGCATGACGGCGGATTCATAAGGAGGAAACAAAGAGAAAAGATTTTCAAAGCGAGGAGACAGATCTTCTGGTTCGAGAAGTGGAAGCACGAGAGCGCGCAATATATGGAGACACGTCTCCAAAGCAGCTACATGTGTAAATAGTTTATTTTACATCAACACCTGCAAAAACCATTACAATAAATGAACCGCAAATGTCATGCAGACTGGTCATGTTTTACATTGAAGCACCTTGAAATTGTGTTGTATTTTATAATTAATCATTACCTCCCACCTGCACCTGAAGTGTACAAAATTACGCACTGATATATCCAACCAGCTCCGTTTAAAGCACACATACCCTTCTCTCTCCGGGTTGGGCAGGACTGTGCGGTCAAATATTGTATCTTGTATGTTACAGATCATAAGTGTTTAATCCTTGTTTTTCTGGATCACAGCAAACAGGCAGACACAAACAGCTGTCATGCTCACTCATCTGATAAAGATGATCTGACAGCTGTGATCCCGTGCACACTTTACAGGTCTGTTTAGACTTATTAGGCTTTATAATTATAAATAATTTCTTTTTCCTTATTAGTGAGTTTATCTTACAAGACACACTCGCGCACGGCTTATGAAAGGTGTTCTGTGATTGTGGAGACGTGTGTGCGCCTCAGCCAAATGCGAGACACACGCACGCCTTTAACTTCAATATTTACACTTTATTGCTGATAGAAAATATGTTTAAATGACACTTTACTAATCCACACTCTAAAATCAAGGTGTTTTGTAATTGTGAAGACGTGTGTGTGTGTCGGCCAAACACGCCGGGCGCTTTAGACCAGCTTTTAGCTGGTCTAAAGCGCAATGCGCAATTACTCCAATGCGCCGAGCACAAGATAGCAAACGCGCCGGGCCACGCCTTCGTTTTGCCTTCATGTTTACACCTCCCGCCCACGGCGGATCAGACCCGGCGCAAGTGAGTTTGCTATCTTGCAGACATGGCAAAAACGGCACTTACGCTGGGTGTAAGTCACCTGCGCAACGGCTCCACAATCACAAAACACCTTGATTAACGTTCAGTCTTTTTTTACACAGGAGTGTCGATTGTTAAGGTGTCCTTTGAACATATTATCCATCAGCAATAAAGTGTAAATATTAATGTTAACAGCGTGCGCGTGTGTCTCGCGTTTGGCTGAGGCGCACACACGTCTCCAGAATCACAGAACACCTTTCATTAATGTTAAATAGCCATGCGCGCGCGTGTGTTTCTTTAAAGCTAAACTAACTAATAAGGAAAAACAAAGTAATTTATGAGTATAAAGCCTAATAAATCTAAACAGACCTGTAAAGTGCGCACAGGAGGTGATCACGGCTGTCAGATCGTCTTTATCAGATGAGTCAGCATGACAGCTGTTTGTCTGCATGTTTGTTGTGATCCAGAAAAACAAGGATTAAACAATTATGATCTGTAACATACAAAATGTACAATTCACGATCATATATTCGTGTCTAATTTTTTGTCTAATTATAAAACACAATTTCAAGGTGCTTTAGTGTAAAACTAACCAGTTACATATTTGCATGACATTTGTGGTTCATTTATTGAAATAGTTTTGCAGGTGTAAAATAAACTATGTACAAATGAAGCTGCTTTGGAGACGTGTCTCCATATATTGCGCGCTCTCACGCTTTCACTTCACAAACCAGGAGATCTGTCTCCTCGCTTTGTCAATCTTTTCTCTTTATTTCCTCCTTGTAAATCCGCCGTCATGCTTGCAGTGCTTGCGCCGCTGGTGCGCCTACCTCTTACATGTGATGAGAGCTGGCTTTCTGATTGGTTTATTGCATGTTCAGCCTAAACTTGCCGGTGAATTAATGAGGGCACTTGGGCACACCTGATAGGTGTATGCTGCTTTGCGCCGGTGGCGCAGTGGGCGGGGCAGGACAAAATATCACTCGCATCTCCGGGGGGAGACAGCAAAAGAGGATTTGGACACACCTTGAATATATTAAATCCATTGCGCCGGCGGCTTGCGCCTTGCGCCGGGTGTAAGATAGGGCCCAAGGAGGCAACTTGGAAGAGTTCTCATCTTTACTCTGTAGTGCAACTGTGCATCATACTGTCAATTAACATACTGTCCATCAACAACATTGGAAATACATAAATACAATACAACAAAACATAAATGAAATGTAAAATATATATATATTAATGGTTTGTCACTAATACTCAAATACAAGCAGATTAGTGTCCACTGGTTGTTCCTGTTTGAAAGAACCAAACACATGCCTACGCACTGTCTCCTGTCCTGTCCAACTAACAGGCTGCAAGCAGTGTTGCCAACTCCTCAGAAAGGAGAGTAGCTATTGGCTGTCCTAAAAGTCGCTAGAAGTCGCATGTAATGGACGCTGTAGGAGAGAGGAATAAGTTATTTAATACAAATCAGAGGGCTAATATCTCATTTCATGAAACCGTCTATACAAAAAATTGTTAAAAATGTTATAGTTATGGCAAAAAATGTTGATGTTTTACTGTGACTTGTTGTAGGCTCCTAAGTGGAGCATAAAGTTAGAAACTAAACCAAACTTAAGGAAACTAAACACCCTTCGATAAGATTCGATATTAGTGTGACAGTGAAGAAACATTCACATTTACATCACGCTCTGTAAACCAGGACAGGATCATGTGCGATTTATTTGCAGCCTGGACACGGAGTGGTGTGGGTCTCCTCTCTGCAGCTGGAACTGCTGCACGAGGCTACTGTGAGACTGACCGCTTGTGAGTGCTCTGGGACTGGGGAGGGGCTCACGGCAGCACCCGCTGCACGTTGAGGACAGTAACTGCAGAACAATACGTGATTTCACGTCCAAGTCTCCAAAACACCAGAAAAGTCTCCAATAACACCAGAAAAGTCTCCAAAACACCAGAAAAGTCTCTAATAACACCAGAAAAGTCTCCAAAACACCAGAAAAGTCTCCAATAACACCAGAAAAGTCTCCAATAACACCAGAAAAAGTAGCTAGATTTGTCGCTAGTCGCTTTTGACAAAAAAAGTCATCAAGAGGATTTGGAAAGTCACCAGATTTAGCGAGAAAGTCGCAAAGTTGACAACACTGGCTGCAGGTAGCTTTTACAAGCAGATGGAGTGACCGCGGGGACGGCCAATCACATGTACGTTAGCGAGAAACCAGCAGAGCCAATCGGAGAGCGATATTTAGGTTAGAGGCGGGACTTCTAGCAGAGACCGACTGTTAACCCTTTGTGTGCCATAATCACTGACTAAACACTACGGACAGCGGTTGTATTGATAGTGACGACACATTAGTGGCTGGATATTGGTAGGGACGTGTCCCTAGCGTCCCTACACAATTCTACGCCCGATATATATATATATATATATATATGTATATATATATATATATATATATATATATATTATATTTTTTTTTTTTTTTAATTTTTTTAAATTTTATATATATATATATGTGTGTGTGTGTACATATATATATATACACATATATATATGTATGTATGTATATATATATATATATATACACACACATATATATTTATTACACTTTATTTCAAACCATACCAAACATTACACATACAGACACAACATGCAACACGACACAATAAGAATTCAAGTAAAACTCAACAAGACAACAATTGACATAACAATACACTGGTTTGAAATGGGGATGGAAGAAGCAGAGCTTATAAGTTCCAACCCCAGTTTACACAACACACAAATACAAACTAACAAAGTACAATCAACACACTTAACGCTCTCAATGCCCCCTTTCCATTTCCCTTCACTACTCTACAAACTCCTCCTTGCTATACAATTCTAGTATTTCCTTTTTGAACCTTCTTTTAAATTGCTTTAAATTTTTGCTTGTTTTGACCTCTTCAGACAAGCCATTCCACAGAGATGTTCCCTTAATTGTGATGCACATACTTTTAAGCGTTGTTCTTGCTCCTTTTTGTTGTAATTTGTTTTTTCCCCGCAGGTCATATCTCTTGCACCCTTCCCTTTCACTAAAAAAGGTTTGTAAATTGTATGGAAGGGAGTGGTTCTTCACCCTGTAAATTACACTGCCTGGCCAAAAAAAAAAGTCGCCACCTGGATTTAACTAAGCAAATAGGTACGAGCCTCCTATTGGATAATTACTGCATGGGCGATTATCTTTCAGCTGGCAACAAGTTATTTAACCCCAACTGGTGCAATGAGTTGCTTCTCATTTCCTAAACAACCATGTCGAAAGACACATCCCGTGGTCGTGGAAAAGATGTTAGTCTGTTTGAGAAGGGTCAAATCATTGGCATGCATCAAGCAGAGAAAACATCTAAGGAGATTGCAGACACTACTAAAATTGGGTTAAGAACTGTCTAACGCATTATTAAAAACTGGAAGGATAGTGGGGACCCATCATCTTCGAGGAAGAAATGTGGCCGGAAAAAAATCCTGAATGATCGTGATCGGCGATCACTTAAACGTTTGGTGAGATCAAATCAAAGAAAAACAACAGTAGAACTCAGGGCTATGTTTAAGAGTGAAAGTAAGAGCATTTCCACACGCACAATGTGAAGGGAACTCAAGGGATTGGGACTGAACAGCTGTGTAGCCTTAAGAAAACCACTAATCAGTGAGGCTAAAGGGGAAAAAAGGCTTCAATTTGCTAGGGAGCATAAAGATTAGACTCTGGAGCAATGGAAGAAGGTCATGTGGTCTGATGAGTCCAGATTTACCCTGTTCCAGAGTGATGGGCGCATCAGGGTAAGAAGAGAGGCAGATGAAGTGATGCACCCATCATGCCTAGTGCCTACTGTACAAGCCTGTGGGGGCAGTGCTATGATCTGGGGTTGCTGCAGTTGGTCAGGTCTAGGTTCAGCAACAGTATATGCTCAAAGAATGAGGTCAGCTGACTACCTGAATATACTGAATGACCAGGTTATTCCATCAATGGATTTTTTCTTCCCTGATGGCACGGGCATATTCCAAGATGACAATGTCAGGATTCATCGGGCTCAAATTGTGAAAGACTGGTTCAGGGAGCATGAGACATCATTTTCACACATGGATTGGCCACCACAGAGTCCAGACCTTAACCCCATTGAGAATCTTTGGGATGTGCTGGAGAAGGCTTTGTGCAGCGGTCAGACTCTACCATCATCAATGCAAGATCTTGGTGAAAAATTAATGCAACACTGGATGGAAATAAATCTTGTGACATTGCAGAAGCTTATCGAAACAATGCCACAGCGAATGCGTGCCGTAATCAAAGCTAAAGGTGGTCCAACCAAATATTAGAGTGTATGACCTTTTTTTTGGTGGCAACTTTTTTTTTGGCCAGGCAGTGTATTTGTGCAGTTGAGAGATTGACCAGATCTGGTAATTTGAGAGAGGCAGCCCTCAAAAACAGATGGTTTGTGTGCTCATTGTACTTTGTGTTGTATACTGACCTAATGGCTCTTTTCTGCAAAATAACTAAAGGTGACAAATTTGTTTTATATGTATTACCCCAGACCTCCACGCAGTAGGACAAATATGGAAGAACAAAAGCATGATACAACAAAAGTAAAGAGTGGTTATTAAGGATCTGTCCGGCCCTTCTCATGATACCCACACTCTTTGACACCTTTGAGCAGACATGCATAATATGAGGTTTCCAACAGATTTTTTTGTCAATTATCACACCCAGAAACATATTTTGTTCTACTTTTTCAATAACAACATTGTCAATTATAATTTGCACTGGAATAGCAGTTTTACATTTACCAAATAACATGAGTTTTGTTTTGTTCAAGTTTAGAGATTGAATTAGATTAGAATTTATTTGCGGTAAACCACGTTTTCAATTTATTCATTTCATGTGTGATATCCTTCAAAAGCTGCTGTAAATTTTCCCCAGAACATAAAATATTGGTATCATCAGCAAAAAGCACAAATTTCATGAGATTGGATACCTTGCAGATGTCGTTAATGTATAAATTTAATAAAATGGGTCCTAACACCGATCCTTGGGGCACCCCACCTAGTATTTCCCTAAGGGGTGAAACATGATTGCCTATCTGGACAAATTGCTGTCTCTCTCCCAAATAACTTCTCAGCCATACTAATGGAATGCCCCTTATTCCATAATTCTCTAGCTTTCTTATGAGTATTTTGTGGTCTATGGTGTCAAACGCTTTCTGTAAATCAATAAAAATGCCTATTACAAATTTTCTTTTATCGATACAATTTGTTATTTCCTCAGTGAGCTCCATTAATGCGAGTGAAGTTGATCTATTTTTTCTGAATCCAAATTGTCAGTCGGAGAGGAGATTATGTTTCACAATAAATCTATTTAGTCTGGCAGCAAAAAGCTTCTCTTGTTACGATATGGTGTAAGGTCACTAAAACTACAAAGGTGGTGGACCCAAAAATGCAGGCTTAGGCACTGGAGCAGCCTTCAAAAATTTAATAAAAAAACAGAAAGAAACATAAAACACAGGCTTACTAGAAACAAAGGGATCCAAATGAAAACAGAGCCAGGCAGAAGTCCAAAACGAAAAAAACACCAAAACGGGAAAAATAAATCCAACAGGAAAATCACAGCAGGCAGACAGGCAGACAGAAACACCAAAAAACAACACGACGAACTGACAAAGACAAAGAGAAACACAGGGACTAAATAGGCAAGGGGGTAATCAGACACAGGTGGGTGGACAACAACAGGTGAACCAAATCAGTAATCAAAAAAGGGCGGGAAAAGAACAAAGACAGGAAGTAAAGATGACAGACACAAGGGAAGCTCAAAACTACAAAACAAAACAGGAAGTCAAGACAAGACACACGGAGGACCAAGACTACAGAATAAAACACGAAGTGACTAAGAAAACACAAACCAAGACAGCAAAAGACAGAACAACAAAGACACACAAGGGAAAAATGCTACAAAATAACCAACAAAAACTCCAAACTATAACAGTACCCCCCCTTTAAGGGACGGATACCAGACGTCCCTTCAAAACAAGTCCAAAACCAAGAGTCCAAGAGGAGCTGGGTGGGCGGAGGGGGTCTGGAGGAGGGCAAAACAAAAAGAGTCACAAATCTCAGGCATACAGCCTGGCAACAAGGGAAGGCAGAGTCCAAAAGTCTGTTCACCCGTGGACGGGCAGGGGCCAGGTAGAAACCTCAGGCAGAAAGCCTGAAGACAGGGCAGAGGCGGAGTCGGAGACCTCAGGCGGGCGGCCTGGAGGCAGGCAGCAGACTAGGCGGAGCCCTGGAGGAGGCGACTCAGATCAGGCGGGCGGCCTGGAGGCAGGGCAGAGGCGGAGCCGGAGACCTCAGGCGGGCGGCCTGGAGGCAGGGCAGAGGCGGAGCCGGAGACCTCAGGCGGGCGGCCTGGAGGCAGGGCAGAGGCGGAGCCGGAGACCTCAGGCGGGCGGCCTGGAGGTAGGGCAGAGGCGGAGCGGGCAGAGGCGGAGCCGGAGACCTCAGACGGGCAGCCTGGAGGCAGGGCAGAGGCGGAGCCGGAGACTTCAGGCGGACGGCCTGAAGGCAGGGCAGGGGCAGAACCAGAAACCTCAGGCGGACGGCCTGAAGTCCACCCAGAGGAGCAGAGCCGAGCAGGAGGCCGGCGGCGATGGCGAGACCCCTCAGGGGGCTGAGCAGGAGGCCACAGGCGAAGACGAAGGCGGGACCCGTCGGGAGGACGAGCAGGAGGCCACAGGCGAAGGCGAAGGCGAAGGCGGGACCCGACGGGAGAACGAGCAGGAGGCCACAGGCGAAGACGAAGGCGAGTCCCCTCAGGGGGCCGAGCAGGAGGCCACAGGCAAAGGCGAAGGCGGGACCCGTCGGGAGGACGAGCAGGAGGCCACAGGCGAAGGCGGAACCCGTCGGGAGGACGAGCAGGAGGCCACAGACAAAGGCGGAACCCGTCGGGAGGAGAGCGAGAAGCAGGAGTAGGCCGACAGAGGGCGAAGACGAAGGCGAGACCCCTCAGGGGGCCGAGCAGGAGGCCACAGGCGAAGGCGGCGGGACCCCTCAGAAGGCCGGCGGCGCTGGCGAAGACGAAGGCGGGACCCCTCTGGCGGCCGACGGCGAAGGCGGCGGGACCCCAGTGGCGGCCGACGGCGAAGGTGAAGCCCCTTGGGAAGACGTGCAGGAGGCCGGCGGTGAAGGCGGGATCCCTGGGGAAGACGTGCAGGAGGCCGGCGGCGAAGGCGAAGACGAAGGCCAGCCCCCGCTAGCAGAGAAACAGGGGGCCAGCGGCATAGGCGAAGGTGGGACCCTTCTGAAGGTGACTGTGGCCCAGCCGGGATAGGAGGAGCCTGCAGAAGCGAAGACGGCCCAGCCAGAACAGGAACTGGCGATGGCTGCGGCGGCGACGTAGACAGCCCGGCTGGAACAGAAAGAGGAAGAGGCAGAGGCGGTGGCTGTGGCGGCGACGTAGACAGCCCCGCCGGAACAGGAACAGGCGGTGGCGGTGGCTGCGGCTGCGGCAGCCCAGCCGGAGCAGGAACTGGCGATGGCTGCTGCGGCGGCGTCCCAGCCGGAGCAGGAACAGGCGATGGCTGCTGCGGCGACGTAGGCGGCCCAGTCTGAGCAGGAGCAGGCGATGGCTGCTGCAGCGACGTAGGCAGCCCAGCCCGAGCAGGAACAGGAAGAGGCTGTGGCGATGACGTAGATGGCCCAGCCAGAGCAGGAACTGGAGGTGGCTGAGGCGGCGACGGCCCAGCCAGAGCAGGAACTGGAGGTGGCTGCGGCGGCAACGGCCCAGCCAGAGCAGGAACTGGAGGTGGCGGCCCCACCGGAACAGGAGATGGTGGCGGTGACCCAGCCGAAACAGGGGATGATGGCTGCGGTGACCCCACCGGAATAGGAGATGATGGCTGCGGCCCAGCCAGAACAGGAGGAGGCTGCGGCCCAGCCAGAACAGGAGATGGTGGCGGTGACCCAGCCGGAACAGTAGACGGTGGCTGCGATGACCCCACCGGAACAGGAGACGGTGGCTGCGGCCCAGCCGGAACAGGATATGGCTGCGGCGACCCCACCGGGGCTGGAGATGATGGCGACGGCCCCACCGGAAGAGAAGATGGTGGCGACGGTCCCACCGGGACAGAAGGTGGTGGCGGTGACCCAGCCGGAACAGGATATGGCTGCGGCGACCCCACCGGGGCTGGAGATGATGGCGACGGCCCCACCGGAAGAGAAGATGGTGGCGACGGTCCCATCGGGACAGGAGGTGGTGGCGGTGACCCAGCCAAAACAGGATATGGCTGCGGCGACCCCACCGGGGCTGGAGATGATGGCGACGGCCCCACCGGAAGAGAAGATGGTGGCGACGGTCCCACCGGGACAGGAGGTGGTGGCGGTGACCCAGCCGGAACAGGATATGGCTGCGGCGACCCCACCGGGGCTGGAGATGGTGGCGGTGACCCAGCCGGAACAGGAGATGGCTGTGGTGACCCCACCAGGGCAGGCAATGGTGGCGACAGCCCCACCGGAAGAGGAGATGGTGGCGGCGGTCCCACCGGGACAGGAGATGGTGGCGGCGGCCCCACCGGAAGAGGAAATGGTGGCGGCGGTCCCACCGGGACAGGAGATGATGGCGACGGCCCCACCGGAAGAGGAAATGGTGGCGGCGGTCCCACCGGGACAGGAGATGATGGCGACGGCCCCACCGGAACAGGAAATGGAGGCGACCGTCCCACCGGGACTGGAGATGATGGCGACGGCCCCACCAGAAGAGGAGGTGGTGGCGGCGGTCCCACCGGAGCTGGAGATGCGGAGGCGCTGGGCAGCAGAACCTCCGTGGCGCTGGGCAGCAGACCCTCCGTGGCGCTGGGCAGCAGACCCTCCGTGGCGCTGGGCAGCAGACCCTCCGTGGCGCTGGGCAGCAGGGGTTCGAGGGCGCTGGGCAGCTGGGGTTCGAGGGCCTGGGCAGCTGGGGTTCGAGGGCGCTGGGCAGCTGGGGTTCGAGGGCGCTGGGCAGCTGGGGTTCGAGGGCGCTGGGCAACTGGGGTTCGAGGGCGCTGAGCAACTGGGGTTCGAGGGCGCTGGGCAGCTGAGAAGCATGGCGTCGGCGAGAGCTACGCTTGCGTCTGGGGGGCTTCTCAGATAATGAGTCCAGGGCAGGTTCAGGCAAAGAACTGGCTGGCAGAGGAGCTAGCTTAGCAGGTGGCTGGAGGCTAACTGAGTCCAAGCTAAGTTCAAACTCAGGCACACTTGTGGAATCAAGTGTGGCCTGCAAGTCTTGCTTCAAGTAAGCAATAACTGATAAGTTCTGGGTTATTTGCGAAAAACACAAAATTCTGGGTCTGGATAAAAAAGTCCTCTCCATAAGTGAATAAACAAAAAGTCTCCTCTTCAGATCTGTGCACCCTTCAATGGTCGAGCCCAATTGCTCAAACTCAGAGCAAGCCCTCTTTAGCTCCTCATTAAGGAGTGCTAGGTCTGCTGGGTCCATCTTGTCTGGTCAGTTCGTTCTGTTACGATATGGTGTAAGGTCACTAAAACTACAAAGGTGGTGGACCCAAAAATGCAGGCTTAGGCACTGGAGCAGCCTTCAAAAATTTAATAAAAAAACAGAAAGAAACATAAAACACAGGCTTACTAGAAACAAAGGGATCCAAATGAAAACAGAGCCAGGCAGAAGTCCAAAACGAAAAAAACACCAAAACGGGAAAAATAAATCCAACAGGAAAATCACAGCAGGCAGACAGGCAGACAGAAACACCAAAAAACAACACGACGAACTGACAAAGACAAAGAGAAACACAGGGACTAAATAGGCAAGGGGGTAATCAGACACAGGTGGGTGGACAACAACAGGTGAACCAAATCAGTAATCAAAAAAGGGCGGGAAAAGAACAAAGACAGGAAGTAAAGATGACAGACACAAGGGAAGCTCAAAACTACAAAACAAAACAGGAAGTCAAGACAAGACACACGGAGGACCAAGACTACAGAATAAAACACGAAGTGACTAAGAAAACACAAACCAAGACAGCAAAAGACAGAACAACAAAGACACACAAGGGAAAAATGCTACAAAATAACCAACAAAAACTCCAAACTATAACATCTCTAAAATCTTTGAAAATTGTGAGAGGAGAGAAATGGGCCTATAATTTGTAAAAAGATGTCTATCTCCTGCTTTGAATAGTGGAATTACTTTTGCTATTTTCATACTGTTTGGAAATCTTCCTGTTTGAAAAGACAGATTACAAATATGTGTAAATGGTTTTACAATACCTTCTATTACCTTTTTGACTATTGTCATATCGACTTCATTGTGGTCTGTGGAAGTTTTATTGTTGCAATTACCTACAATATCTATCAGTTCAGTCTCATCCGTTGGGCTAAGAAACATTGAATTTAGGTTTCCGTCCATCAATAATGACCCATTGCCTTCTGCACCCCTTTCAACAATCTTTTTGGCCATTTGTGGTCCAACGCCTACAAAAAATTTATTGAAGCTATCCACCACATCCTCCTTCCTCCTGATTGGAGTATTATTTTCACTGAAGTAGTCTGGATAGCTCTCCCCATTTGTCCTACTGATTATGTTATTAAGTACCTTCCATATACCTTTAGTACTGTTTTTCTTGCTTTCTATTAATTTAGTGTAATAGTCCTTTTTACATGTCCTCATTATGGTTGTTAATTTGTTTTTGTATTTTTTTATATTTTAGTTCTGCGTCATTGGTTCTATGTTTAATAGATTGTCTATATAAGAAGTTTTTCTTTTTACAAGCATTTATCAATCCTTTTGTTAGCCAAGGACAGCTTGTGTAGTTATGCCTCTTAATTTGCATTCTGATTGGACAGTTACTGTCATACAGTCTTAAAGGTTTCAAGAAATGTATCATAGGCTGTATCAATATTGTTTTCATTCAAGATTGGATCCCAGTTTTGAGCTAATAGGTCAGTTTTAAATGCATTAATAGACTCTTCTGTTCTTATTCGCATATATTTGACAACTTGTATCGTTAGTCTTTCTACAATTAAAATCATATACAGCAAAAACAGGTAGATGGTCGCTAGAGTCATTGAACAGAAGCCCACTGATAGTATTATTATGCACAATGTTGGGAAATATATTATCAATTAATGTAGCGCTTTGGGATGTTATCCTGCTGGGTCTTGTAATTAGTGGAAACAGACTCATACTGAACATTGTATCTAAGAACTCTTCTGTTGGTTTGTGTTTTTTGGCATTCAAAAGATCTATGTTGTAATCCCCACATATTAAAAGATCTTTTGGGGAAAACAACTTTTCCATCCATTCCTTAAATGTCTCAACATTTGCTCCTGGTGCCCTATAAATACAACTCACATTGATGTTTTTTCTTATCCCCCACCATGGCGTTTACCATCCAACAAAGAGGAAGTTGTCTTTGACTGTGGAGCGAGTTTTCAAGGAACATCTCTTAATGCTCAGCTCCTACAAGGACCGGATCTGACCAGTTCATTGATTGGGGTAGTGACCAGGTTCAGGAAAGAACCAGTGGTGATCATGGCAGATGTTGAATCCATGTTTCACCAGGTAAAGGTACCAGCTGAAGATGCTGATTTGTTGAGGTTTCTCTGGTGGCCCGATGGGGATTTAAATCAAGACCTCAGTGACTTCAGGATGATGGTGAATCTCTTTGGGGCAACTTCATCTCCTAGCTGCGCCAATTTTGCTCTCAGGAAATGTGCAGAAGATAATAAAGAACAGTTCAGCCAAGAAGTGATTGATAAGGTCCTACATTGCTTCTATGTGGATGATTGTCTGGTGTCGGTGCCTTCAGAGGAGGAAGCTGTATCTGTCTATCATGACCTTGTCTCCGTCTGTGCAAAGAGTGGTTTCCAGCTTAGGAAATGGATAAGCAACAGACGTGAGGTTATGGCTGGAATACCTGAAAGTCACCGAGCCAAGTACATGAAAGGGTTGGACCTGGATCGGGATCAGCTACCATTGGAGAGAATGCTTGGTGTGGAATGGTGCATTCAGTCTGACACCTTTAAGTTTAAGATCACTATTAAGGACAGACCACTCACCAGGAGAGGAATTCTCTCAATGGTCAGCTCCATCTATGATCCTCTTGGAATCCTGAGCCCTGTTGTGTTGTCTGCCAAGAAAATCTTAAGGGATCTGTGCAGGAGATCACTTGGCTGGGATGACATCATACCTGAATCAGTTGCTAATGAGTGGATGACTTGGCTGCAGGAACTGTGCTGTCTAGAAGATTTTAATGTCATGAGATGCCTGAAACCACTAGACTTTGGGGAAACAACCACAGCACAGCTGCACCATTTCTGTGACGGCTACGGTGTAGTGACTTCCTGCTGTCACATAGCATACACCCACAAGTACACAGTGCTTTTGTCATGGGAAAGGCTAGGGTGGCTTCACTTAAGTCTGTTACCATCCCTCGTATGGAGCTCATCGCTGCCACTATGGCAAGCTGCATTGATGTTCTGTGGAGGCGAGAGCTACATATGGATCTTCAGGATTCTGTGTTTTGGACAGACAGTGCATCTGTGCTCAAATATATCAAGAATGAGACCTCCAGGTTCAAAGTTTTTGTTGCCAATAGAGTCTCAGAAATTCTAAAAGTTTCGCAGTCTTCTCAACGGAGGTATGTAGACACTGCAAGCAACCCAGCAGATGTGGCCCCTAGAGGCTTGAAGGTGGATGCATTCCTCAAAAATCTAACATGGGTGTCAGGTCCGCCTTTTTGCCGTGAACTGAGTGTATGTGGCCTGTTAATCCCAAGGATGTTCATCAGCTTCCATCAGATGACCCTGAGGTCAAGAAAGCTGCTGCAGTGAATGCTGTACAGGCCAGAGAAGAGATTGACGCTGTGACTCATATGATCAGTTATTTCTCATCTTGGACTGGTCTGAAAAGGTCTGTGGCTTGGATGTTGAGATTCAAGAACTGGTTCTTGGCTTGCTGCCAGAACAGGAAACAGTTGAGCACCGAGCTTGCACAGTCTGATTTGGATGTGATACAACAAGGATGTTCTTTGGAGAAGGATATGGATGCTTTCAAAAGGGAGACAGTTCCAAGTTGTCTGTCAGTGAAGGAGCTGGAGAAGGCTGAACTGGAAATCATCAGGTTCTGCCAGAGGAAGAAGTTTCCAGAGGAATTCTCCAGGCTGCAAAATGGCAAAAGTGTTAAGGGCCATAGCCACATTTATAAACTCTGCCCACTGGTCGAAGATGGTGTTCTGAGAGTTGGTGGTCAGCTGAGCAGGTCGTCTATGCCTGTGGAGGCTAAACATCCCATAATACTGGCTAAAGACTTCCATATCTCAGACATTCTTCTGAGGCATATTCACAGAGAAGTGGGACATGGTGGCCGTAACCACATGCTAGCCAAACTGCGGGAGAAGTACTGGATCACTGGGGCTAGTACAGCCATAAGGAGAGCTCTGTCTAAGTGTGTCATCTGTCATAGACAGTGCCAGTGTCCCAGCAGAGTGACTCCAGATGAGCCACCGTTTACAGCAGAAGGAGTGTTGTGAAGAGATATGGCGTTATTTTTACCTGTCTGGCCAAGTGGCACCTTCACTGGATACTGACTCCTTCATAAACGCACTCAGATGCTTTATAGCAAGACGAGGTCAAGTCTGGGAACTGCGCTCGGACAATGGGACAAACTTCATCAGAGCAGAGCGTGAGTTGAGAACAGCTATTGAAGAATGGAATCAGTCACAGATCAATAATGCACTTCTTCAGAAAGGAATTAAATGGACCTTTAACCCCCCAGCTGGCTCGCATCATGGAGGACCTTGGGAGAGGTTAATTTGGTCTGTGAGGAAAGTCCTTAACTCAACTCTGAATGTGCAAAATCTGGATGAAGAGGGCCTTCATACACTTTGTGAGGTGGAGTCCATCATCAACAGCCGGCCGATTACCAAAGCATCTACAGATCCAAACGACCTGGAAGCATTGACACCGAACCACCTGTTGCTGTTGAAAACCTTACCATCTTTACCACCAGGAGACTGATGTGTATGCTCGCAGGCGATGGAAGCAGGTGCAATACATGTCGGATTTATTCAGGAGTATCAGAGATGGTCCAGAGTGAAGCACAATATTGTCTCTGGAGATATAGTGCTTATCATGGACAACGCAGCACCTCGAAATTCCTAGGTTATGGGAAAAGTTCTTCAAACCTTTCCAGACAGAAGAGGATTTGTGCGTCAGGTGCGGATTAAAACAAAGAGCAGTTGCCTGGATCATCCATTAACAAAGATCTGTCTACTACAGAAGGCTGAAGCAGGATGAGGAGCAGCTGCTGAACATTGTGATACTTTGACCCCCAGTTTGACTTTGATTTTGACTGATAGACTTGCCACAGAATGATGGCCAAAATCCTTTTTGACTGAGCCTGATTGTTAGCTTTACTGACTTTTGACTCAGGAAGAAAGAAGACAGAAGACAAAATATGTATTATGGACTTTGAATATTAAGCTTTTAATTGTTTCATGTCTCTTATCAATATGAATGTGGGTAATTATTATAATAACCTAATAATTAGGGGCTGGAATGTAGGAGCCATGAATTTAGAGGTATTTTGTAGGTGTGATGGTTTAAATTTAAATGCTGTTGTTTGTTATTGTTTATGATATTTAGGTTTTTGTGTGATCATGATGATGTCAGGTTAATATAGGCACCTGCTCACCTGTGTGGTCAGAGAGAGAGAGAGGGTGAGCGGGGTCGCCGTATTTTTTGTTGACCGCTATTTTCTTTGATCACTGTGATCACTTTGATTTTGAGTTTGTGCATGGTATCATGAGTTGATTATTCTTTTTTGTTAATAAAAGGTTAAACGCATTTTTTCGTATCTCAGTGATTTTTTCTGTTAAGCGCATCAGACAAAGGAAAGGCCCGGCCTCAACCTCTCAGCGACTCTTTGTTTTTTGAAGTCGCTACAGTGGGGAAATCATGAACTGATAGCTCAGCTGGTCGGAGATACACCTCATATTCAGAGGCTAAGAGTCCTCAGCAGTGGCCATGGTTTCGATTCCAGTTTGGTAGCCTTTGCTGCATGTCCTCCTCCTGTGGGTATGAAGGGACACTACTCTGTCCACGGCAGTCAGTGTCAGAGTGTAGTGAGAAGTGTGCTTTTGTTTTATCAGTTGTTTCTTTGTCTTGTTGCAGACTGAAGGAAGTAAACACAGAAACAACAGTGGAGCTGTTTTTACTAGACACCGAGATCAACTGCTTTTACTTTATTTTCAGTGGGATCAATTTTCTCATGAAGGTTCACTGTCATTGTCCACATGAGGAAATGAATGGAAAGCAACCCATCTCCTACACCAGAGAGCAGCTCTTTAAGTCAGATGTCAGATCACTGTGGAACAGGATTGATGAATTAAACACCAAGATCTGATTCCTGAGAGAATATAGGGATTATAGGGATGTTTGTATGTTATGTTTCACAGACATCAGACTGTCTGAAGATCTACAGAACAACATTCCTGGTGCCTCACTTTCAGCCATGAACGGGTAGCCCCTGTGTTTATGTCAGTCACAGAGAGGTGGTGACAAAATGTCAGTATGTGATGAGGCGGGAGTGAGACAGGGCTGGAACAGCAGTTAGGATTCATGTTCAGAGCTGGACGGCCCTGTACAAACACTTCACAAGTTGTGTAGGGCCCCAAAGTTGATGTGGCAGCTTGCAGTGCATGATGCATCTCTCTCTGGTCTGTCTGTCTTGCTAACGTTAGCTGGATGGTGTATCTCTCTGTCTCTTTGTGTTCTGTGACCTGACAAATGTGAGAATGAAATACAACTATTTATGACGCTGGATAAACACCAACTGCAGCTCGTGCACAAAGTGCAACTAGTGTTTTCCATTAACAGTCTCTGTGGACCAGTCTGCCTCTGTCCAGACAATATATGAGCATGATGTTACTCCTCATAGAGGCACATCATTTTAAAACAAGATAATGATTATCTAGTCAGTCAGTCAAGGTTTAGTTAAAACCAAGAGTGGAAAAAAGTGTTCACATCCTTTGCTTCAGGAAAAGTTCTAATATTATACTGTGAACATACTCCATTACAAATAAAAGTCCTGGGGCCTCATTTATACAAATGTTCCTAGTTTTATTATCATTTCCAATGGTGTGCTTAAGTTCAATTCATAAAAATACTGAGCATAAAAAACCTTTCTCATGCAGGTTCTAAGAAGAAACTTTGTAACTGAAGCACCTGTGATCTATAAATCTCAAATTCATTTCACCAGTGGAAGTGCTTCGGAGGCAGAGCAGCTGAACCAGTTCTTCGCCCGCTTTGAGGTGGAAGGAATGACAACCATCAGTCCGGCTCCAGACACCAATAGCCAGACCCTCGTCCTTCAGTCTTCCGACGTCATACACACACTCCGCAGGATCAACGCACGGAAGGCGGCCGGCCCAGACAGTGTTCTGGGACGGGTCCTCAGAGACTGTGCTGCAGAGCTGGGTGAAGTATTCACAAATATATTCAACCTCTCTCTATCACAGTGCACTGTCCCCACCTGCCTGAAGACATCCACCGTAGTACCAGTTCCAAAACAGATTTCAATAACATCTCTCAATGACTACAGGCCTGTGGCACTGACACCTGTAATCATGAAGTGTTTTGAAAGATTGGTTCTACAACACATCAAAGCTGCCTTGCCACCCACCCTAGATCCCCATCAGTTTGCATACCGAGCCAACAGATCAACAGACGACGCCATCTCCACTGCCCTCCGCACCGTTCTGCGCCATCTGGAGCTACAGGGGACCGATGCACGGATACTGTTTGTGGACTACAGCTCTGCATTTTATACCATCCTCACCAGCAGACTGTTCTCCAAGATGTCCAACCTGGGCATTTAGCTCAACATCTGCCTTTGGATTAGGGACTTCTTGACAGACAGGCCACAGGCAATCAGAATGGGGCCGCATCTCTCCCCCAACCTGACACTCAGCACAGGGGTCCCACAGGGCTGTGTGCTGAGCCCTTTCCTCTACTCTCTGTACACACATGAATTGTTCCATCTCACAATACCAACACAATAATTAAATTCGCAGATGACACGACTGTGGTGGGGCTGATCACCAAAGGTGATGAGTCTGCCTATAGAGAGGAGGGTTAAAGGCTGACAGAGTGGTGCACAGAGAACAACCTAAGCCTCAACATCAAAAAAACAAAAGAGCTGATAATTGACTACAGGAAGAAGCAGGACAAACATGCACCACTATACATCAATGGGGAGGGGGTGGAGAGAGTGTTCAGCTTCAAATTCTTGGGAACACACATCTCAGAAAACTTATCATGGACAACAAACACCACTGCAGTAGTTAAGAAAGCACAACGGCTGCTATACTTTCTCCACACACTCAAGAGAGTCAATCTCTCACTACAGCACTTGACATCCTTCTACCGCTGCTCCATTGAGAGTGTGCTCACCTACGGCATCCTGACGTGGTATGGCAGCAGTTCTGCTGCAGACAGGAAGTCACTGCAGAGGATTATAAAAACCGCCCAAAACATCATGAACCAACAGCTACCTACCGTGGACACCATCTTCAACTCCTGATACTTGCAGAAGACACACAACATTCTGAAAGACTCATCTCATCCTGCTAACTATCTGTTTGAACTGTTGCCCTCAGGGAAACGTTACAGATCCATCAGAACATGCACCACAAGATTCAGGAACAGTTTTTATCCCAAAGCTATAACCATACTCAACTCTGACCTGTATACAAACCCACTAATATCTGTCTCATTAATCAATGTTGGGCTTCAAAACCTGACTAGGGCCTGCATGGCCTTACTACAGCCTGACCACCACAGGAAAGGCGCCAGAACTCAAACAAAGGGAGCCCTTTAAGAAAAAGAACTCCATTTCCCACCAGTCATTGCGGCATTCACACTCAGGTGTGAAATCCGGTGAAGTCAAATCCTGGGCTCTCATTGGACAAGACCCCCGGAACTCCCGTGACGTCCCGCCTCTCGGCCATGACGTCACCCTTGCTATAACTACCTGAGACGCCCGCACCTTCCTTGCTTCCAGTAACTGCCGTTACTGAAGGAAGTAACCCAAGTAACGTTACTCCTCTCTTTTTTTTTCTTTTGCAACAAGGCCAAGTGCTCTCTCTCTCGCTGGATGAGTTCAGAGACTTTTCTTTTTCTATTTGTTTGACCAAACATTTTTATTTTTTTCTCTTGGATCCATATTGAGGACACTACGCAACACAGCCCTCATCATCCTGCAGAAGCGAAGGAGCAGAATTGCCTTCGATCAGTTTACCTGCTGCATTCCCCGCATCCCCGCCGAGGACCAGCCACCTACGCCAGTACGGACCTGTCATTGTTCGAGTCGCAAGGAATCGGACCGAACCTCATAACGATGAGAAACGCCCGTCGTTGTTTGAGCCGCAAGGAATCAGGCTGAATCTCATAACGACGAGGAAATGCCCGATCGCTTGACAAAGCAAGCCAAGTAAGAGGCTTATGGCCTTTTCAGACCGAACGCGGTTTGCGCGGCGTGCACCGCGCGGTAGGGCGCAGAGCACGGCGGCAGTGCGCGCGTTGGGCGCC
The DNA here is from genome assembly GCA_034769285.1 of Lutjanus argentimaculatus. Taxonomy (NCBI): domain Eukaryota; kingdom Metazoa; phylum Chordata; class Actinopteri; order Lutjaniformes; family Lutjanidae; genus Lutjanus; species Lutjanus argentimaculatus. Next base: position 500,058 of record JAWZSL010000023.1, read on the forward strand.
CGTTGCTAAGCGACAGAGCAGGAAGTGTTTTCTCCCTGCGCGCTTTTTTCCGAGTTTGTGCAAGATGTCCTATCTCACATCATCGCAGCAAAGAGCCCTGGCTTTACTTCTCTTGAGGAGGAGACAAGCAGCAAAGAAGGGGAGGCAACCGCCATTCCGACATCCCTCCACTCCGACATGGGCCCCCAATTGTCTAAATGGCAACACTTAAATTTCTTTCAAACATCTCATCATTCCAACAATTTTTGTGTCCTATGGTCGGAATGACGGTATTAAAAAAAAAAAAAAAACCCCGCCATTCCGACAATTCCTTTAAAAGCCTATCCCTGTGATATGCGCAAGATAGCAGTTTGCCCTATTTTTGGGTGTGAATAAATAAGTGGAGCTGTTTCCAGTGCATATCCACATTAAAACACAGAGGTCAGATAATGAAAACGGCAGACATCAAAGCCTCAGATTTTTACGTGATTTAGCAGATGGACTCCACAATCTCGCAAACCAATTTAATAATCTATTATTAAAATGTCCTGAAACGGGAACTATCATATTATGCCTACACGTATTAATGTAACTCGGGCTAGTCTGGAACATGTTAGATTCATGTCTGAATCTCAGGATCAGTCACCTGTCACAGCAGCCAGCTGGAGCGGAGCTCTCCACAGAGCCCGTGCGTCTTCATGCACGCTGGCATCATATGCAACATTAATAATTGCAATTACAGATATCAATGACGGCGCTGCAGTTGACACCTGAAGTCACTGACTAATTCCAGCGAAAACATATCACCTGGTACAGAGGTGACCATCATTAACATGCAGAGACTGAGAATAACTGAGGTGTCCGCTCCATGTGCAAAAAGTTGGAATAAGTTGGTTCCTTCTATTCTAAACTACTATTTTCTGGTGACTACTCTGATTACATTACTGTAAGTGGCTTTCCACTGTCACTTACTGCGGGAGGGTGTGTATCCTTGTGCGCATTTACGCATGTCGCACAAAACCGGCGTTACATTGAATATTATTTTTTATCTCCAGACACGCCTAGGGTCGTCCAGGTTTACAGTGAAATGGTTCGGAATGAAGCCGCATCATCCAGATAAACATTGAGCTCCATCAGAACTGTTTAAAAATCTGATTTCAGAAGCTAAAACTTTATTTTGGAAATGAATCAGAAAACACAATTAAAGAAATCACCAGCGCGCTCGCTCTCGACATAATTTAAAAAGCAATAGGAGACGATTGAAGCCCACAGTACTGTTAATTATATCTGAATATTGTAGCTTTTTTTTTACATTTTAGATGAGTAATCTAACTATTTGCCGTCATTGTAAATCTGGTATCCTCTTGTCTGTTTGTATGCAAGCGCACAGCAGTTTCATATATGGAGGGTTTGGAGGGAAAACTGTATTTCATTCCTTGGCATTTTACCAAATTGTGTTGTGGCAAGCAAATATTTATTCTTTTGCAGAAGCAAAACGCCTAATCAGGGTCTCTTCATCTCCGTTTGCAGTTCAGCACCGGACAACGCCCTCTGTCTCTCAGCCGCTCTGCTTCCCTGCTCTTTTGTTTTTCAAAACCGGCTTCTCTCCTATTGGACGCGCCGAGATGTCGTCACAGCGCGCTGCGCCCAGATTAAACATTTTTCAATTCGGGCGCAGCGGCAGACGGCGGCAGGCGCCCCCCTCGCGCGCCGCCAAGCTCGGCGGCAGGGCGGCACGCTCTTGCGCTGCGGCAGCACATACACAATGAATGGGTTTGCTGCCGGCCGCCGGCCGCCTGCGCTTCCCGCGTTCGGTCTGAAGGCCCCATTAGTGTCTGGGCAGAGCTAGATTTAGCTGTTTGTGTTATACTGTTAAGTATCTGTGAAGTATTGTGCTGCTTAAGGTTACACTTTGGTGTTATTGTCTTCTCTTGTTGTTGAACGTTTGGTGTTTGTTTGCTGTTTGTCTCTAGCCGCCGCGCTAGAGTAACAGTGTTTGACCAACGTCACTGGACCGCTCCGGTGACAGTCGGTCGTGGTGTGTAAACCAGCAGATCGTCTTTTATCTGTAAAAACCAGCGATCATGGCAGACAGACCTCAATCCATCTCCCGTGTCTCTGTGTGATCAAAGATGATCCCCATGTCTGCCACCTCAGTGTTGATGCTTTCATCTGCCTTTCTTTCTTTCTTTCCCTCTGTCCCCATACTGACCACACACGCACACACTCACCTACACATCCATACACATTTTGCTATACATTCGCTCCCCATAGGTGGTGAGCTTACAATTGGCGACAGAGTCTAATGCCCTAGTGTAGCACCACTATTTTCTTTTCCCTTTTGTTAAAAGCATGTGTCGTCTTCGCCTGCGGCCATTAGCCACATACTTTTAAATCAGTCACTCCTCGTGGCCGGAACCTCGACATGTCCAACTTCCTGCCCCTCCTCCTCCCTTCCTTCTCTCTCTCTCTCTCTCACACACACGCACACACACACACTCACACCTCCTGTGTCATTGTTTAAAGTAGTTTGTAGATGTAGTTGTAGTATATGAGTATTTGTTTACCAGAGTAATGTCAATTGTAAATTGAGATTATTTCTTGTTGAATAAATGTTGTCATATTTCACTTGAAACTACGTTTGTGACTGTTTGTGTACTTGTGTATTATGACAAGAGCTGGTTGAGAGTCTGTGCTCGGATTTCATGATCTTCATTGATGAAGTTAATTAGTTAATGCCTTTCAGGCCTCAATTATTTTAACTCATCTATTTTGAGGCTGTTATCTATATTAAGGTTATTGGTCCCTGTTTACAGAGTGGTGCCCCGAATTTTTAATTTTATTAACTTTTTAATAATTGTAATATTTTTATTTTTTTGATAATTAATAATTATTTTAAATAATTATTAATTATTGCTAATAACTTTGTCTGCTCCTTCTATTCCCAACATCAATAACATCAAGACCTCATGCAATGCACTGCACTTTATATTTGTACTTTCTTGTTTTTAATTCTTAATGCATACATGGCACTGAGCTAATGGTATAGTGTATGATGACATGAATGTAACTGAATGGATGAAGCGCCGCTCTTTATCTAATTATTGTCCTAACGAGGTTGTTAATGATCGATACAGATTATAAACTGAGGGAAGACATTAAAAATGAAAAGTAGCTGAGCTGTATGTTCGTAACATCACCGAATGAATCCGTATAATGTAGAAATCTAACATCGTGTCACAGCAGCATGAACTGTAGCATCTTGTTGTCATGGTAACCTCTGTTTGGTGATGCAGAGTCATTTTTCCTGTTTGTTTCAGGTCATATTAACACTTTAAATAATCCACACAGTAAAATAATGATGAAGCAGCTACAGACACTTTGAAGACTTTTGACTTATTGTCCGTGTTGCAGCTCAGAACACTGATTAGAAAATTCATCATCATTTATCAGAAAATCTTAAATCAGTTTCACTCATTTTACGTTGGTTTGGTCACAAACTTCAGTGATGTCCACGTCTCTGTCATCATGGGACAGTGTCAGACTGACAGCGTCATGTTTAAATCTGCTGTATGAAGTTTTATTGTTTAATGTGCAGTTTTCATATTAGAAATAAACGGCAGCATTAAGATCACATTTAGTTGATCAGTCATTTTCTGACAGCATTCTTCTTCTCCTGCTTTATTTGCAGCATCCATGTTGCTTTTTGTCGTAATATATTTTGTATATTTTCCACAGCTCCTAATTATAACAACTTGATCAGTTTGACTGAAGTGTTCGGCTCGTGATCGCTTCACTTTGTGTAGAAGAAGAGTCACATGACGCAACAAACGCCCCTTTTTATGTGAGCGTGCACAGAGTCTGAAGAAGAAAGTCTGAATTAACAAAGACAGTTAATAACCACCGTCATGGCACCTGTTATTATCTCTGACTCGGGGTTCAGGCTTTGTCGAGTAGATCATGCAAAGAAAGTCTGACTGTGTTGAGCTTCCTTCATAGTACAGCCCTCTGCTCTGCTGCTGCAATTGTCTCGACTCGGCTGCACCTGTGTGACTCCTGTATTATCCAACAGTCTGCTGCCTGTTTGGTGAGAAATGTGGGACTTTTTGTACTCAGAGGGTGCTTTTCATTATGTTGAATTTTGCCTCCTCGTCTCCTCTCTCCTTCGTCAACCCAGAAGTTGTTTCCCCTCCACCATGATGAAGGATCTTCCAATTGCTTAAATGCACCGAAGGAGATGAGGAGTGAGGAGAGAGGAGGCTTCTGGAGGAGCTCAGAGCGAGGATACACCGGTGTATCCTACGCAGAAGTCTTTTATCAAGAGGAGTGATGCTGATTGGACAGTTTCAGTGACTTTCATCCTGCATCATCAGGACACGCGCAGGGAAATTAAATCTGACTGACAGAAGTTTCTGATGCACTTTAATGATTCTGATGTGAATATTTATGTCCTTTAGTGTCACAAAGAGCTCATGAAGAAATAACTGATTAGAAGCATTATTAGTATTATTAGACTGCAAATCGCCGCATGTTCTGAAAAATGACACAAACGGGATGAAAAGTCATCTGGTACAGCGATGATTCAGAGATTATTACTGTGGAATCACTGTCACACACTTAATGGACTAATCAGGGAAAATACCTGCGGCAGTGTGTTTACTTTGTAGTGTCATATACAGGATCTACAGATAATAAATTAAAACACAGTTACATGATGAGATGCAATATAATACTCCGTCATGTGTCAACATCTAAGTAAGTTAATTTCACTGCAGAGAGTTGTATCATCACATGAAGCAGAAGTTTGTCTGTCTTTTTTTTTTTTTATTTCACAATAAAGTCGACATTCTCACACAATAATACACACCGTGTGTATATTATTGGGCAGGTAAATAAATAGTCTAAGTGAACAAATTACACTGACCCGTAGCCGATATAATTTATAAATTAAATGATGATTAAAATCAACATCAGGAAGAATACTGGGTTCGCTTTGTTTGTAGAGGTTCACCACCATCAAAATCCTACACATACACACATTAAATACTTCATAACTAAAAATTACATGCATTTAGGCTGAATGAACAGGCTATCTCAATGTTTTTATTTCCTCATCAAGAAAACAAGCCTAAACAGCCTAACAGTTGAGACAACTTAAAATTTCAAGGCACCTTACTTCAACGACTATATTTTTGAACTACAATTTTTGGGGTTTTCTAAAACTGAAACAATCAAGTTTATCTAAAGAAGAAAAGTAAATTGTCTCAACAAAACATTATTAATTGGTAAAAGTCTCTTAAAACTCACAGTTTGATTTGGAGTTAAAACTCAAGCCTGTTGAGGTACGTAGCCTTGAAATTTTGAATTGTCTTTTTTGTTTTTGTTTTTAGAGTATAGAACATTTTGGCCTGCTTCATAGATGAGTAAAAATAAGTGCATTTATGTGGACTTAACAGGCTGATGTTTTCTCCTCATCAGTAAAACAATACACACATTTTTAAATGTTTTATAAAAGATGTACTGCAGATATAAATCTGCAGTACTGCAGAATTTCTTCTATAGCCTTTTATTTTTTAAGGGACCCAAATTAAATCTCCTGTGACCCCCCCTGTCATGACCCAGGGTTTGGGAATGACTGCACTAAGGGATAGTCTAGGAAACACTTGTAGGAAAAGAAGTTCCTTTGCTAAGGTATACCTTAGAAACCCTCATAGAACAATGAGGTACATCGAAATTGGGAAACACGGCCCTGATCATTTCCATGTCAAAGTGAGGTTTATAAAGAAGAAGAAGGTTTTCTGCTGAAGTCAAACTATAGATCAGAATTGTTCCTTAGTTTGTTTTATAAATGAGGCTCCTGCATTCAAAACCTGACTGAAGTAAAAATATGTGAATATTATCATCAAAATGTTCTTAAAGTCGCCCACTGAAAGTAAAAACAGTCATTGTGCAGTAAAATGCTCCCTGTCAGTGTTTTACTGTTACATCTGATTTTGCTGTATATGTTGAAGGTTGATCTCATTTTAACTACTTTAAATTCTGTTAGATAGTTTAATCTGCAGCAAAGCATCATGGTCTATAAGATCATCATATGTTTGTATGTTTTTAAAGTCAGAAAAACAGTCTGTTTTCTGATTAGTTCGTGTTAATATTCACTTATCTTACGATTCTATAGAAAATATTCTCTTCAATAAATATTGTTTGTTTCTACGTCATTCTGTTGTGAGTAGGTGGAGCAAACTGGTTTAAAGGAGGGAGGGTTGTACTGGGAGCACTGGGGTGTGACTGTGGCAAATAGTTTACATGGCTCACAGGGAGGTAGGAGGGCCCCTGAGCAGATTTATCTTGGGGCCCCAGGGAGGTCAGGACCAGCTCTGTTCATGTTGGATATAAAATCATTGTGACTGTGTTTCTTCCTCCAGGGTGGACCACTGTGGAGAGCAGTGGATAAAACCTGGTGTGAGGAAGTGTAAGTGTGGATTCAATCTGACTCATGATGACAAAACAGCACACAGTCAGTTTGTCTTTAAATACAAAGATGATAGTTGTGTATTTATTCATTAAAACTTTACTGACAAAATGTGTCATCATTAAACTTTATAGAAATGAACAACATATCAGTAAAGAGAGAATAAACCCTTCAGATGTGTCTGATGATAAACCGCTGCTGTGTTGTGTCTTTTTCTCTCCATCAGATTTCTGTGAACTCACAGTCGACACAAACACAGTGAACAGAAAACTCAAACTGTCTGACAACAACAGGAAGATGACACGTGTGAGAGAGAAGCAGCCATACCCTGATCATCCAGACAGATTTGATTGGTGTCCTCAGCTGCTGTGTAGAGATGCTCTGACTGGTCGCTGTTACTGGGAGGTCGAGTGGAGAGGAGACGTTTATATATCAGTGAGTTACAGAGGAATCAGCAGGAGAGGATATGGTGATGACTCTGTGTTTGGAAGAAATGATCAGTCCTGGAGTCTGAACTGCTCTGATGGTCGTTACTCTGTCCGTCACAATAACAGTCAAACAGTCCTCCCTGTCTCCTCCTCTGTCTCTGGTAGAGTAGGAGTGTATGTGGACTGTCCTGCTGGCTCTCTGTCCTTCTACAGAGTCTCCTCTGACACACTGATCCACCTCCACACCTTCAACACCACATTCACTGAACCTCTTTATCCTGGGTTTACGCTCTGGTTATCTGGTTCCTCAGTGTCTCTGTGTCCTCTGTAGGAGGGAGACAACTTGGTGGTGAATGAGGCTTCAGTTTGGTTAACATTTGACTCACTGGGTAAGAAGGGAAGAAGAAGAGAAGAAGAAAGGGGAAAAAAAGCTGGCCAAAGCCGGAGGGCTGGGGCTCGGCTCTAAAAGGGACCATGATCTGCATGTCCTGGCACCCACCCCAAGGGTTAGGGTGTGGCCATTGTGTGTGTGTGTGGTGTGTGTGTGTGTGTGTGTATGTGTGTGTGTGAGTGTGTGAGTGAGTGATTCTTTTGCTGATGAATTTAATTTGAAAAACTATCAATTTAAAACTCCACAGCTCATTGGCTCATCTGATGTCAAGTTCTCTGAGTTAAAGTTACATTTTATTCTTTTCCAGCTGCTGGAGAAGAACATTATAACTTTTGTGAAGAATGAGCTTAAGAAATTTCAGAGTTCAGAGTCTGGATTATCTGAAAAGCTTATAGATTCAGAAGGAGGATGAGGAGGTGTTGAACAGTGAGGATGAAGAGCAGAGGAGGAGCAACAGAGAGGCATTTCTCCTCTGTACTTCCAGAGGAGAATGAAGCGAGAGGAGCTGGCTGACTGTCTGCAGAATGGTAAAAGGATTCAACGTGGAAAGAGAAATGGAGGCAACATGGGAGGAGTTTACTGCTGTTAATATGATGCACATATTTGTATCAGATCTTTGAATTCCGCTGGGCTGAAAACAGTAAGAAATTGTTGGTTGTGATTCACTGCAGAGAGTCACCAACTGACTGTTGCTGCTGGACCTCAGTGATTCCAAATCAAATATTGTTTGTAAAACTATACATTTAAAACTCCACAGCTTGTTGGCAAAACAGCTCTAAGTTCATTTGACCAAAATACACAACCTGAGTTATTCTTGACCACTCTGTCATTCGGCATGTGTTCTGTCGGTCAGTCATTCTTATTCATTTAAAAAAAATACTTTAAGTCTGCTTTTCTTGCTACTCAAATCCTCCAAAACATACCGCTCAGATCAACAGGAAACTGCATCATTTATAGAGATTAAAATAAAGAGCGTTTTAGAGATTAAAGTAAAGAGCGTTTTGATGAATCCTTTTTATGCCGAATTCAACACAACACTCAGTGAGTTTAGACATGAGTTACATCTGTGTTCTACTGTCTGTTTTACTGAGGTGCAAAGTTAAATTGAGAGATTTTTAAATGGAGTCTGGTATGATTGGTACAGTGATCCTGAGCACAGACAGCTGGGTGTGTCTCCTCCAGACAATCTGATAAACCAGACTGATAAATCACTTTTCACTGCTGACAGGTGATATTGATCAAATATTAATATTAAACATACTAACTGAGCTCAAACACACAGTATTAGTACGTTTCTAAGTGTAACAATTTATTTTGTACAGAGCTGATGAGTTCAGTCTGATATTTCCTGTTTCTCTTTAAATCAATGAGTAAACATGGACTTTGTGAAAAAGATCAAGTGAATTCAGGCACTTTTCTTCTTGTTGGTTCACAAAAGTCACATTTATTTTAACATTAATATCTAATATGTCTCATTTTTAATGTGACTCTTCAGTGATCAGATGTTTAGAGTTTTTGTGTTTTAACATTTAATTTTTATGTCCTGTATCTTGAGTTTTTAAAGTGAATTTAACTCTTTAATTTATTTTTTCTTGATGGATCTTCAGTGAACCTCCTTGTTTTATTCTTGTCTCAGTATACAGACACTCATCTCTACAATATATTTATAATAAATTAATTTCTGTTGGAAATGTTGAAATATTATTTGTATATTTAGTAGGGCTGTCAAAGTTAACACGTTAACGCAAATTCCTTTTAATGTCACCTGACAATATAAACAGGCTTGTGTGTTTAGGCAACTGGCTCATCACAAAGAAATATAAGTATATGAAAAGGGAGATGAGCGACAGCAGACAGCGAGAGAGCGTGTGAATATGGACAGATGTGTCGACTTGATATAAAAACTTTTTATGATCATGAATCATAATGTTACCGTACACTTCTGTGGTGTGTGATTGTTTGCGCCAAGTCCAATTAGTGTATTTTTAAATACTTAATTACTTCATGCTGATTGATCACAACAGCGAGGGAGGAGAGACGAGCTGCAGAGAGGAGGGAGTGTGTGCAGTACCGACTGATATAAAAATTTTATTGATGATGAATCCTGATGTTACTGTACAGATCTGTGGTTTAAACACTACAGACTAAAATATCTGTCTCTGTAAAGTCCAAACTGACAGACGCTCGTCTCCTCCACAAAACGTTAGTCACTGCGCTGCATTATTGTTAAGTCATGATGAAGAGTCCAGACTCTGTCTCTCCTCTTCATCTCCTCGGTGTGTGTCAGTGTGCAGTTTGTTGTCTGCTGTGGTCTAAAACATCCTCACTGATGTAAACTGTCAGAGTGACACTGATGTAAATGATCCTGCTGCATTAATACAAAAACATGAATATCACACATCATTTCATCATTATATAGACTGAGCTGAATAAAGGTGAGGATTTTTCTCATCAGAGGACAATATTTTATTAAAGAAATAAACTATTGTAAGCTATTTTATAATGTTATTGGAGTAAATGTGAATTGGAGTTACCTGTTGATAAGCAGTGTATAGCCTATATCTGTAGCTCTTATTGTGAAAGGCCCGAAACGGAAGTGGTTGTTCGGTATGTGTTGCAGTTGACTCTGTGCAGCAATAAAAAGTGAAGCCGTCTGTTCAACTCTTTGAAGCCTCCGTATTTCTTTGTTTTATAGCTTCATAAGTATAGGTGCAACAGAAACCCACGGCTACATGGTGGCAGCGGTGGGATGCTTTCCTGCTTTTAATGCCCGCTGTAAGATAAGTCTGTTGAAGTCTCAGATAGTTAGCTTATGTTAGCCACTGCTAACACGTGCTTAGCTTTGCTTTTTACAGTGTAGATAGCATGCAAGTCCGTGCTGTGTCTTGCCTGGGGACCTCACCTGTCTCCTCACCACAGTATTTTGGAAAGGTTTACCAAAAAAAATAATTTAAATTTAAAAAAAAAAAAGTGAAGAAGAACACAACACCACAAAACACCGGCATAATGTGGAAGTAGGAGGAGGACCCGCTGAACTACAGTGAACTCCCACCGCCCTTCGCTGGAGACGAAAAGCAAAGTTTCCCCGTAGATACTCACTTGCTACATTTCAGCACATGATGGAGCTCGTGCTCAGAGGGCTTCCATGGCAGGTGTGTATGGAGTACCTTGATGATGTACTGATATACAGCCCCACCTTTGAGGATCATCTCCCTGGCCTACGTGAAGTTTTCACCGGGATTCAGGCAGCAGGCCTCAGACTAAACCCTACGGAGTGCCATCTAACCCAGGATCTGGTTGTGTTCCTGGGGCATGGGGTTTCACGCCTGACCCTTGAAATATGGACAAAGTCAAAAACTGGCTCACACCACAGAATCCAACTGAAGTGAGAGCTTTTGTAGGACTTTGCTCTTACTATAGTCATTTTTTAAGGACTTCGCAGCTCCCCTGCACCGCCTAACATGTAAAGACACACCTTTCCTGTGATGCAGCCTTTGAGTACCTTAAAGGGGTGCTCTCCTCTGCCCCGGTTGTCACTATGCCCGACTTCAGTGCCCCCTTTAAAGTGTACACGGATGCTTCCATGGAAACAGTGGGTGCTGTGTTGGCTCAGGACAGCAATCAATCAATCAATCAATCAGTCAGACTTTATTTATATATCACTTTTCATACAAACGAGTGCAACACAAAGTGCTTCACACAATAAAAATAATAAAACACACAAACACTCACACATAAAGCAAAAGCTTTGTAAACTGAGGGGGGTGGGAAGTGAGGAAACTGAGAAAATGCTATCATAAGTGAGGAAACACCAGAGGCATGATAAAAACTCAACATAGAAAACAATTTTAAATCAATCAATAAATACATAAATAAGTTAAAATAAGATAAAATAAATATGTAACAAAATAGAACAATATGCCAGCTAGAAAAACAGATTAATAAAAGTAAATGAATAGATAAATATACAATAATGATGAATAAAAAATAAATAAAGAGATAAAGTTGAATTAAAAGCCAGGCTAAAAAGGTCTTGAGTTTGCTTTTAAAAACATCATCTCTCTCTGCGGCCCTCAGGTCTTCAGGCTGTTCCACAGACATGGACCACAGTGATGAAAAGAAGCTTCACTGTGGGTTTTTGTTCTAACTTTGGGGATGATTAAAAGGCTGCTACCTGAAGACCTGAGGGCTCTAGAGGGTTCATACGATAAAAGCAAGTCTGATAAATAAGTAGGACTAACACCATTAAGAGCTTTATAAACCAATAAAAGGATCTTTAAATCGATTCTGAAGCACACAGGAAGCCAATGCAGAGACTTTAAAACTGGTGTAATGTGTGCTGTCTTTCTGGTCCTCGTTAGCACATGCGCAGCTGAGTTTTGTAATAACTGTAACTGAGCAATGTTTTTCTTAGGAAGAGCAGAAATCCAGACCAGAATCTTTTTATGTTTTAGTGCGGCCACTTTATTAAGGGTTGATCTGAGTTTACTGTTAAAACTATCTACAATAAAATCTCAGGATGAGGGTAAAAAGTCTGCAGGAGTGTCATTTAAAAGCTCAATAAAATTTGCAGTCACTTCAGCAGTAAGATAGTGTTTCCTGACAGTTCGTTCTGGAATTTCCTCTTTTATAAAATTAAAAAAGACAGAAATGATCAGAGATGCCTACATCCACAACTGAAGAAATATGTGCAGAGAGCCCATGAGTTATCACCAGGTCTAAGGTGTGGCCTCTGTTGTGTGTTGGCTGGTTCACATGTTGGATAAAATTCATACAGTTCAGTAAATTTTAAAATTCTAATGCAAACGAGTCTGATTGTTTGTCTATGTGCAAATTAAAATCACCTAAAATAATAATTTTGTTGTAATTAGTGTGGATGATTAACAGCATTTCTGAAAAGTCTGAGATAAAAGAGGAGCATCGTTTGGGGGGCCGATAAACACAAATACACAGTACAGGAGGACTGTTTAAAACAAAGGAATGATATTCAAAAGAAGTGTATTCATCAAACATAGTGTGTTTAAAAGCAAGTGATGCTGAGAGAATGGATGAATAAGAAAAACTATAGTTTGGTGGTGAGGTTTCATTGAGTGTAGCTGGTCCATCTGTGTTCAGCCAGGTCTCAGTCAAAAACATACAATCAATATTATCATCTATCATGAAGTCATTAATAATAAAAGTCTTGTTTAAAAGAGATCTGACATTTAAAAGTGCCATGCTCAGGGTCACTGGTGAGGATTCTTACAAGGTGGGTTAGCAGCTGGTGGTTTGTGTATGCACAGACATCTGAGGTTATTAAAATTCACTCCATTGGTTCGTATGTTGTTCCGTCTGCTGGTGATTAAGACAGGGATGGTTGAATAGTCCCTGTATTTGGACTTGCAGGGAGCGGTGGTTGTGGTGTGGGAAGTGGTGGAGCGTGTACCTGGATCACGTGAGGTCAGTAGTCAATCATGGGAGGCAGTGGATGACGATGATGACGAAGGTGATCCAAGCTGGTTGGCGGCATGCTGCTTGTCCATGTGGTGCAAAACGGCATAGTTTATGTTGGAGGAAAGCAGCCGTGCCCCACGAAAGTTCAAATGAAGACCATCATGTTTAAAACAATCCTGCGCTCCCATAAAAGATTAAAATTGTCGATGAAAACAGCACTGCACTCCCTGCAGGCTGTGGAGAGCCAGGTGTGGAGGCTCAGTAGCCTGGAGAACCGCCCCATCCCGCAGCCGAGGGTCGGAACTGGTCTGGAGATGAAAGCTTTCACTCTGGATTCTTTCATGATGTTAATGAGCCGGATAAAATCTTTCTTCAAGATTTCCGACTGTTGCCGTGGGATATCATTCGTACCCACATGAACAACCACAGTGTTCACCGAAGGGTACACCTCCAGTTCGCCACGGATTTCTGCAGAGATGTCGTTGACAGTAGCACCGGGGAAACACAGAGTTGTGGAGGAATGTGTTTTTACATGCCTGATGATGGCGTCCCCAGGCCAAGAATCCGGACCACGGTTCGGTGGGGTGAAGGTGGTGGAGGTCCTGTTGGACGGAGGAGATGTCCGGGGGTTGGAGTCAGGGTGAGCAGGTGAACCAGCAGTGGGAGGGTTAGTGCACGGAGTGAAAGAGAGAGCCGCAGCCCTCCGGCGAGCAGCGGGGCGAGCAGCTAGCGTGGAGCCCGCCGTGTCTGCGCGGGTGGTGGAGGGAGCACCCCGTTTGTGGCCGGAGCTACGCTGCGTGGCTCCCGCAAGTGGAGGAAACTCCTGTTCATCCAGCACACTGAACCTGTTGGAGAGGCCGAGATCCTGGGCTGAAGGAGGAGAAGGAGAGGATGATTTCCCCAGTTTACCACCATGTTTTCTGCAGTGGTGAACCACCGCCCACTGAGCCGACTGCCCCGGGGTGGAGCACAGCAGAGTCTTGGGTCTGGCTCCGGTCCGCGCCCACTGGTCCTCAGGCAGGGGAGCTGGGCTGTGTTTGGTCCACGGTATCGTTGCATCCAGTTCTCCCCCAGCGGCATCACCTTCAGCCGCTGCGGTGCTGTGACGCTGCGTTAGCATAGTGTTGATTAGCTGCTCGTCCTCACCAATCTGGTGGAGAAGAGAGGCTCTTTGCTCCAGTTCGGCGACTTTCTGGTTCAGCCAAAGGCAGCCCTCGCAGGGAGCAGATGGAGAAGTGAGTGATGCCATGGTGAAAGCTAGCGCTCAGTCTCTGTGCTAACTTCGGCCTGCTAGCTACCAGACTAAAAACAAACACACGTATGCTAGCAGTGGTGCTAGCTGCAGTCAGCCTTGTAAAATCCAGTCTAAGATCACCTTTAGTGGTAACGGTGCTGATAAAACCGACTTAAAACAACAAAACCGATTAAAATCCAGTTTAAACAGTGGGTTAAAATGAAGAAAAAAACATTTAAACAATGTGGAGGTCGCCATCAGCAATGGACTAGAGAGAGTGGTAGTGTATGCTGCTCAGGCGCTCAATCCCACGGAAAGGCGCTGGTCCATGTTCGATCGGGAGCTGTGGGCTGTAGTGTGGGCCGTGCGCCAATTCAGACACTACATTGGATCAGCTGCGTTCACCATAAGCCGCAGCAAGTCTGTTGACAAGGATCCCACAGGCAAAAGAGCAAGATGGATTTTGGAACTGAACCCTTTCAACTGGGTCATACAGCAAAGATGGACAACAGCATACTAATGCTGATGCTCTCTCACGGAGACCTTAGGACTCTGAGTCTGCTATGGTAAATCACACCTCAGAGGAAGCAATCATCCAGGTGAATGCCATAGGGGTGGACAGGGAGTCAAGTGTTCCAAAGACAGACACTTTGTTGTCTCAGCAACCTGCTGTGAACCCCCAGGCTCAGGACCTTGTGATTGAGGGGCAGCAAATGGACATAAACAGTGAGTTGAATGACTTGTTCTATGTGCCTGCACTTTCACATGAGGGGACTGGAGTTCCAGAACTGCAGCAGGCTGATCCAGATATTGCTAAAGTGCTGGATTGGGTTGAAAGGAATGGGTCCCGGCCTCCTTGTGAGCAGATGAGAGATAGCTCGCAGAGGCTTAGGAAATTATGGGCAGAGTATCCTTGTCTGTCTGTTGTGAATGGGCTACTCTGTAGGTCAGTGAAGGCCTCCCTCACAGGGGATGCCCACTGTCAAGTGGTTGTGCCCTCCTCGCTTGTCCCTGATGTGCTACAGCACCTTCATGGAGGCCCTGCATCAGCACATTTCTCAGCAGAATGAGTACGGGAACGGGCACAGCAAACATGTTACTGGCCCTCTATGTTCAAGGACATTCAGCAATGGTGCAAGCAGTGGTTACCCTGTCAAACCCGCCGAGGCAGGGGGGCCTAAACATTGAGCACCGATGGAGGGGTCCCAAGTGACTTGTCCATTCCAGAGAGTGGCCGCTGACATTCTTGAATTCCCAATGACTTCAAAGGGTAACAGATATGTGTTAATAGCGGAATATTACTTTACCAAGTTTGTGAATCTGTATACTCTTCCTAACCAAACAACCCAATCAGTAGCACAATTTCTGTTCGAGGATTATGTGCTGGTACATAGCATTCCAGAAGTGGTTCACAGCGACCAAGGCCAGCAGTTCGAAGCTGAGATTGTGACTGTGTCAGCTTTTGGGAATCAAGAAAACACGGACCACACCATACAATCCCAAATCAGATGGGATGGTTGAACGCTTTAATCGGACTCTCATCCACCAGCTGGCCAAATTGTTGCTGACCTGTGGAGGTGAGTGGGACGATTATCTGAAACGTGGCTTTGGCCTATAACATATCTGTCCACGCCTTCACCAACTACACTCCTTACTATTTGACTCATGGACAAGCGGTGCGTGTCCCAGTGGATGTTTTGGTGCCGTCTCAAATGGTGTGCCTGGACACGCCTTTTTTTCATGCCGACTTTGTGACTTCTCTGGCAGACAGGCTGGAGACTGCTTTTAGTGGTGCCAGACAATGTGGTGCTACTGCGCACGAGGAACAAAAACTGTACTATGATGGAGCAGTCTGTCACCAGCCATATGCGAAAGGGGATCTGGTGTGGCTTCATAATCCTGCAGAGGACCGTATGAAACTTGCCCCCCACTGGAGGGGACCCATCAGGGTCCTGGCCATGTTGGATTTTCAGTGGGAACCTGGACTGCCCTATCGTATTGGCAATCCTTTGAACTCTGACAGACTTGAGCAGGTGGTCCATTACAATAGGCTCAGCCAAGTTTATTTTACTGATCCTCATGTGTTGTGACTGAAATGACTGAATGACAAGTCCTGTGTTTAAGCAAGCTAGTTAACAAGAGAGATTAACGCGGGTTCCTTTTTTGGGCCTTGACATCACAAATTTCTGGGGACCCCAGAGACACTTTTTTCTAGAATTAGTTTTTGATCATATTTTTTATACTGTGTTGCAAATATCTTACAGAAGATATATCTTAGCTAAGAAGACTCTGGGAAACAGGGCCCTGAAAGGTACAGAACAGTTAAGGGGAGACCAGTTCAGGCAAATCTGTCATAATCAATCTAAATCTGTAATAAATTTTTATTCATATATTCTTTGTTTGTTGTATTTTTTCTTTCATAAATTTAAGAAACAGTTTGTTCTGTTTATTTTATTCACATGAATTTAAATCTACTATATGATCACTGTAACAAAAGTATTGCACCGATCATAATGATTGTAAACATATAAAAATGTGAACAAACTACAGTCTTAAAAAAATCACCAGGTGATTTTCACAGAGTCAGAACATGTTCTGTTTGTCACAAGAGATGAACATTCTGCTCTGTTGTCCTTTGTCATAAATGCAGATGGAATAAAGCTGCTGTTACCAAAACCTGTGAATTTCCCCGGTGTGGGATCAATAAAGTTGATCTTATCTTACCTGAGCAGCTCTGAGAGATTCATTGAAGCAGAAGATGTGACAGAGGTCACACGTGATGAATCAAAAGTTCTGTCAACACCAACTGCAGATAGACAGAAGATCAAATCAATTGTGTTTAATCAAGTTAACTAGTTACTAGTTACACAATCTGTACCCCGTCTTTATTATCCTTGATTATTTATCAGTGTAAACGGGCCGCTGACAACGCTGAGCTCATGTCCTCAGTAGATTTCTGAGGTCTTTTTTAATTATTTAAGTTATGTATTTTGTAAAAAACAAAAAATGTTCAAGTAAAAAAAGCTAAATTCCATTGCTAATGAATCTGCCTGCATGTGTGAGCAGTCAGTTATTGTGTGTATTTTAGTTCTTATTTTAAAGAGCATATTATGTATTATTTCATGTAAAGACAGGCCTGTGTGTCTTTTTGACAGTTTTATGTAACTTCCTTGAATCTGTGGAACATGTTGGTAATCTGTAATTTGTAATCTGTAATCTGTAATCTAATGTGTAAAGAAATAAGACTGAATCAAATTGTGTGTTGGTACTGACATTGTTTATTAAATTATTATTGCATAATAATGATAATAATAATAATAATAATAATAATAATAATAATAATGATAATAATAATAATGATAATAATAGTCATTGTCATTGTCGTTGTTGTTGTTGTTGTTATTATTATTATTGTTATTATTATTATTATTATTATTACTCTGATGAGTATTTATAAAGTCCTGACTGTGTAAACTATTAGTTTTTACTACAGAATCATATCATAGATTTTATTTGTATTTATATACAGTATAATATAGAGCAGTAAGATAATATACAGCACTTGAACATTAGTAATTCAAAGAACTGTAGTTACAGTCGTAACTTTTATTGAAGCCGTGCACACGCACGCGCACAGATGTGTCGGCTGGTACCATGACCTCTGACCCCGCCCACATCATGCGGACGTATAAGAGGACTGTCGTGACTGTGATTCACTCGGATCTCAAAGGTTCAATCAAACTTTATCGAAGTTTTTACCGGAGACAGAGACCGAGCTGCCGCCCTCTGGTTATCACGGTAAATATCAACTTCTTTATGTCTATCAATCAATAATCATTAAAGACTTAAGAGTTCTTCTGAGTCAGCACGTCACAGTTTTTAGGAAACTAAAAACTGTGACCGTGAAAAGTGACGTTCTGATGTGATTCTTTCGCTGCCGAACCTCGTATGAAAAACTATTAATTTAAAACTCCACAGCTCGTTGGCAAAACATAGCTCTCAGTTCATTTGACCAAAATACACAACCTGAGTTATTCTTGACCGCTCTGTCATTCGGCATGTGTTCTGTCGGTCAGTCATTCTTATTTAATTCAAAAAATACATGGAAATCTGATTTTCTTGTTAATCGAATCCACCAAAATATACCGCACAGATCAACAGGCAACTGCGTCATTTATAGAGATTTATAGAGAGTAAAGAGCGTTTTGATGAATCCTTTTTATGCCGAATTCAACACAACACTCAGTGAGTTTAGACATGAGTTACATCTGTGTTCTACTGTCTGTTTTACTGAGGTGCAAAGTTAAATTGAGAGATTTTTAAATGGAGTCTGGTATGATTGGTACAGTGATCCTGAGCACAGACAGCTGGGTGTGTCTCCTCCAGACACTCTGATAAACCAGACTGATAAATCACTTTTCACTGCTGACAGGTGATATTGATCAAATATTAATATTAAACATACTAACTGAGCTCAAACACACAGTATTAGTACGTTTCTAAGTGTAACATTTTATTTTGTACAGAGCTGATGAGTTCAGTCTGATATTTCCTGTTTCTCTTCAAATCAATGAGTAAACATGGACTTTGTGAAAAAGATCAAGTGAATTCAGGCACTTTTATACGTGTTGGTTCACAAAAGTCACATTTATTTTAACATTAATATCTAATATGTCTCATTTTTAATGTGACTCTTCAGTGATCAGATGTTTAGAGTTTTAACCTAAAAAAACATCTTATTTTTCTGTATCCTGAGTTTTTAAAGTGAATTTAACTCTTTAATTTAATTCTTGATGGATCTTCAGTGAACCTCCTTGTTTGATTCTTGTCTCAGTAAACAGACGCTCGTCTCTACAGTATATTTATAATAAATTCATTTCTGCTGGAAATTTTGGAATATTATTTTTACATTCAGTCGAGTTGAGCTTTTTGTTGATTAATCATTAATTTGTTGTTGGAAACTTTAATAATGATCATATTTCTCTTTCTGTGACAATCAAACTCCTCGATGTACGATAATTTCAACATGTCATCATTTCATTTTTTCACATCTGTGCTGTAATATTATAATATTTGAAACCCTTGAGGCTGTCAGGGTTACACTAGTGTCAGAAACAGGTTTTATTTCTCTGACTGTGGAAACATGATGATGAACAAACCAACAAACAGCAGCTGAAAGTTTCTCTGATATATTGTTTGTCTCATTTGTAAAGAAAAATCTAAGATATTTGAATTAAAACATAAATCACAGATAAATCTGTGGATCCTGTCTGAGTTTGAGTTCACTTCATTTAATATCAGTTAATTCTGGTGAAATTATTTAATTTCAGTCAAATTTTAGTTGTTGTAGAAGAAATTTTTAAATATTTAGGGTCCGGGCAGCCTAAGCTGCCAAACTTTGCACAAAGGTCCAGTCCCATGTCAGATTGCCTCAGCTGCAAAAACAGGCCAATAGTCCTGATGGTGGCGCTACAGCAAGCCTCTAAATTTCAAAACTTTGAAAATTCACAACAAATCAACCATATGTGCTACAGCTTTGGAACTTTCACTTTTTTTCAATTTGCTTTTCCATGGCATGGATGGCTGCTGCCTGGCACCCTGATCCTTGGCTTAGTCAATTTGTGAAGCCACACATGAACTGTCACTTGCCAATTAGCTCAGTGAGATAAAAGACGGACTTCAGTGTCAGAAGTCGTGAGTTGGAGCCTCAGCTAAGGCAGGATGGACTTTCAGATGTGAAAGCCTTATGTTCAGGTATCATGCCATGTGGATAAGAGACTACTAAGGTTTAAATAATTATGATTCAGGGAGTTTTGGGAAGAGACAAATACTCTTTATCAACACGTTTCCCTGTTATCCCTTGTCTCTTTTCCCTGTTTATTTGGCTTAGCTATCAGTCAATATGCAGAGTCTCTTGTGCCAGAAATTGTGAGTTCAAGCCTCAACTGATGTAAAATGCACATTAGAATGCCACCTTTTTTTTCATCTTCCTACACTCTGCTTGTTGCTCAGAATTGCCTAATTTTGCCTAAAATTGCCCGGCCCCGACCATTGCTGTGCAGCAGCTATAATTGAATCTTGTTTTTTTGTCTCTTTAATATTTTTCATCTTAGTTATTGATGATGAAATTAACGCGGCAGTTACAGCTGATCTTCATCCTGTCAGACTGTTGAAGTGAACAGAAAACAATATTTTAATAATTAATATCATTTTAATCTAAACAGACAAATATTCTCTGATTCCAGCCTCTAATGTGAGTTTATACACAGAGAGCTGCTGATTCACTGTGCAGAGGTGGTGTTCAGCTCCACCTCAGCTGACGTGAAGGAATTTCTCCACCCACTCCGTCTGTTATCTCACCTGTTGACAGACGCCTGACAGATGGAGCTCTGGGCTCGTCTTGTTTCCATGGAAACAGGAAACTGTTCAGCTTTACCTGCACCAGTGGTTGTTTTCATGTTGTAAACTGTGTGAAGATCATGACAGAATTTACTCTTTAAGCAAGTGACTCTCAAACAGAGCCTCAATACATGAAGCATTGATCCTGCAGGATCAATACATGAAGTATTGATCCTGCAGGATGAATAGATCAAGCATTGATCTTGCAGGATCAATACATGAACTCACCTTCTGTTTGGAATTATCAGGTTCTATCTGCAGAACGTGAAAAGAAGCTTTCAAGGAACAAACCAGTTAATTTTCCTTTGTTTTAAATGATAAAAACCAGGGCTGTGTGTGATTAGTGGTCTCCGATCAGATGGCACCAACAGTCAGCTCTTAATTCAGAACTTTAGATTTGGAGTAAAAAAGCTCTGTGAATGTTTTTATTTCATGTTGTCGGTAAATGTCGGTGATCAGTGACTCCAGGATCTCACATTTTATTTTAAATACCTTAAACAAGGACTGGATGAACAAACCTGTATCCTGTTTTTGTTGGATCAGGATCTGAAATACGGTGAGATTTAATCCGGATCTGTATGATTCTGATCTGGATTAACAGTTTAGAAATACTGAGAATCAGAATCAGATCATTTATTTGATATTATTTATGCTGTTTATTGTAGATCATCAGGACAGATTTGTTTGTGGGACAGTGTTCAGGTCACGAGTCGTCCTCAGAGCTCCGTTCACGTTGGACAGGCAGCGTGTTACCAGACATCCATATGAGAAGTCCTGCACATGTGTCTCCGCTGGTTTACACGTGAATGTTTAGAGAGACAATGGATGGACAGAGGACAGAGGACAGAGGACAGACTCTGCAGTGTTAGTTGAAGTTATGACAAAAATGTCCTTAGTGGTACTGTGTGTGTTTCCAGCTCTGAGACGTTTGTCCTGCAGGGGACTCAGTGTCTCTCTGAGTGTCTCCTCTGTTTGTCTCTTCTGTTTGTCTCAGTCCTCGTTGACATTAAAGTTTGTGTTTGAATTCAAATAAAAATCCAGCAGAACAAAAACAAGTTTAACTGCCAACAGACTGAAGCTGAACTCAACTTCCTGTGAACTCGACATAAAGACGCCTTTATGAGGCGACACACACACACACACACACAGACACACAGACACAACACACAGACACACACACAGACACACACAGACACACACAGACACACCACAGACACACAACAACACAGACACACACACAGACACACACCACACACAACCACACACACACACACACCACAACACACACACAGACACACACACAGACACACACACACACACACACACACACACAGACACACACACACACAACACACACACACACACACACACACAACACACACACAGACACACACACACACAGACACACACACACAGACACACACACACACACACACGACACACACACACAACACACACACACACAACACACACACACACACAGACACACACAGACACACAGACACACACACAACAACACACACAGACACACACGACACACACACACAACACACAACACACAACACACACACAACACACACCACACACAACAACACACAGCACAACACAACACACACACAACACACACACACACAGACACAACCACACACAACACACACAACACACACAGACACACACACCAGACACCACAGACACCACACAACACACGACACACACAAGCACCACACAGGCGGTGACTCAGTCAGTGAAGAACAGCTGATACAGATGTTCGTCACCTCTCCAATAAGAGAAATAAACCTGCTGCTGAATAATAAAGAAGCCTCCATATTGAAGTGCACCTCCAAAATAAAATAAACATGAGGTGAAATAAAGTTTTTTTTTACTGCTGCAGATAGTCGATTAAAAGACATTTTAATTTAATTTGTACTTTTTGATTTTTTGAGTAAAACATCTCTCAATGTCCCAAATATGAGGATATGCTGCTTTTTTAATCTAAATGTGCTCATAAATGTTTCAGATTTCTGACATATTTAGACTGAATCGTTAAATGATTAATAGAGAAAATAATCAGCACGTAACAAAAACTCAGTGTACCACAACACCACAATAAATGTCCTGATATACTTGAATTAGACGTTGAAAAAAATACCTTTTATTAAATAATAAATCTGCAGCATTTTTGTTTGTTATAAAATATTTTTTTTTCCTTTTAACTTGAAGAGCTTCTACTTTTCTTTTTGAATAAAATCAAATCAAAGTTGCTGCCCTGACCTGAAAAATCAAGAGTTCACTTTAATGAAGGTTTGAAACAGAAGGTGTAATATCACAGTAGAGATCCTCACAGTCTGAAACCCATCAATCAATCAGGTGGAAGCTGATTGGACGTTTTAAGATCAACAATAACCTTCAGTCTCATCTCTCTGCAGCTTCTCGTCGTCATGGCAGCCAAAACTAAATGGGGGGCGGTGAAAGATCGCGTGACACGAAGTCCCACCCATGACCCGGACGCCACGCTGGAGGCGAATCTGGAGAACGCCGACCCCGAACTCTGCATCCGCCTGCTGCAGGTACGACTGCTGACACCTGGTGGACACTGCAGGAAACTACATGATGACTTTAGATCCACAGATCTACGAGACACAAGCTGGACACTGTTAAGACATCAGCTAGTTGTTAGTAGAGACTGATGATGAGGATGAGGAGGATGATGATGATGGTACCAGTGCAGTACCTGTTAGCCTCTGGTGTTGCACCTTCTTCACACTCGACACTGGTCGTGTGTCCTTATCAGAACATGAACATTAAAAATGAGTTGAGGTCTCGTCAGGAATAAACCGACTCTAACAACTGTTTTTTTTTTTTAATTAGTCCATTAATCTACCAACTAATTGATCAAGTTATTATTGAGATTATTTTTATTACTCAATTACTGTAGTCTAACAATTAATAAATTCAAAATAAGTGTTAATATTTCAATATTTTATTCAGTCATCTAATAATCACTTAACGTCCACGTCACTGCCTGGTAATAATTTAAGACCCTATTGATCAGATGCCTAATCAGAAAAAAACTGGACGTCTTCTGTTTCTTCTTCTTCTGTTATTATTGTTATTATTTATTTTTCTATGATAAAAGTGTTTGTGCACCAGAAACTATAAGTAAGTCACCAAAATGGCCATGTTTGTTACAAATTCCACCCACTACTTAGGCAACAAAAATTACACTCATTGACCTCCAGGTGGCGCCGTAACAATCAAGTTTATGTTTTTACAATAATCTTGAAGACAAGTTGGCGTAAACCAAAACTTCTTTTACCAGTTTGTGTCTTTTCTAAATTACTTTTCTGCTTTAAAAATGTCAACTTTTATGACTTTTTATCAGTTTTATCAAGATTCTGTTTTCCTGAACTCCTCCCAGACCAGTCGTCCTGAAAATGAGTCTTTGCTGATCTAAAGTTATCAAAGGAATTTTTGTCCGTCAATTAGTTTGGATTTTATGAGCCAATCAGTTTTTATCAAAATATCACATTTTCAACTCATGAATGCACTGAGATATCAACCTGAAAATGAAGAAGTGCAAAAAGTTCATATCTCGTGTTTTGGGCTGAAATGATTCCTTGAATAACTCGATTACTAAAAAGTCTTCAGGCAAATGATCTCCCGGGATAGAGGTGGACTCAGTGGACAAAAAGCCCCAGACCGGACTGGAACTGGGGCCACAGCAGGACTCCAGCAGCTGAGGCACTCGGATACCCATAAATGATTAATTGAAAATGTTTGTAATAAATGAGGGAGGAGTCGTACATTTCTTCCCTCCAGCTGTATATCGATTTACTACTTTCAAACATGTTCTCATTTTTAGATCCGATATCGATATTAGAAAAAGTGAAAAAAATCCTGATATTGGTATACCAACCACTACTTTTTACACATAATATAATATACAGAATATAGAATATATACATGAAGACACATGTTTCACAATGATCCCTCTAAAGTGGTGAACAGTTGTGACAAAGATCTGCAATGGAAAGAATATTTTACAGTTTAACCATAAACTTTATTGTCCAAAATGACATCAGAGTTCTGAACTTAACTGAACTAAAGCTCTAGATATTTATAATAATTGTAAATAACTATAAATAAAAAACACTAATAGAGCAAATATATACATTAAACCTGAACAGGGCTGCAACTAACAACTTTCTTGATAGTTGATTAGTCATTGATTATTGACAGTTATAGAGGGAGGTCATTGTTTGCTGTTTATGTTCCTGCAGTAAGAGCAGCAGCTCACATTGTAAACTGTGTTCATCAACAGTTACAGGCTGCACTGGGCGCCCATGTCTTCATTCTCAGCTACTTTAACCTCTGTAAACCTGAACTGTCACCACCTGGATTTATGTGTCAATATGTCAAGTGTGATCAAAGAGTTCTACATAAATTCTACAGAAACATAAAAAAATGCTTCTCAGGGCTTTTCGATCGGCACTTTTGGCTGCACCAAGTCTTTTTTCAACAACTTGTAAAGCACAGATCCGAAGAAGCAGCTCGAGGGAGACGAACTGTAAGATGTTGATGTCTCTCTCTGAGCTCCTGTCCTCTCTCCTCACGTCCTCTTCAGGTTCCCACGGTGGTGAACTACTCTGGTCTGCGGCGACGGTTGGAGGCCAGCGATCAGGCCTGGATGGTTCAGTTCCTGGAGCTGCGGGGTCTGGACCTGCTGATGGAGGCGTTGGAGCGACTGTCGGGTCGCGGTTGTGCTCGCATCGCCGATGCTCTGCTGCAGCTGACCTGCGTCGCCTGCGTCCGAGCCATCATGAACTCATCGGCAGGACTGCACTTCATCCTGGACAACCAGGGCTACATCAGGACCCTGACCCAGGGTAGGTTCATCAGGTCCTCTCCACTGTTTGTGGACTGTCTGTCCTTCAGTTGGCGTCTCCATGGTGACGAGTCCTCATCCACAATGTCAACACCTGCCTCTCCTTCATATTTGCTCTCTGTTTCCTTTTTCTTTGGTTCTTCTGGTGAATTAACTCACCTGACTCTTGTCGTCTGTTCCTATTGGTTGTTGGGCAGTCACCTGACCTGTGCTCACCTGTGTGTCTGTGTGTCCCCTCAGCTCTGGACACGCCTAACGTCATGGTGAAGATGCAGGTGTTTGAGCTGCTGGCGGCTCTCGCTCTGTTTGACCCTCAGGGACACCACCTGGTCCTGGCCTCCCTCGATCACTACAAGGTGACCGACCACTCACAGATTTCATTTAACAAGTCGCAACATCCAGAAAGTTTATTTAACGAGTCGCGGCGCCCAGAAAGTTTATTTAATGAGTCGCGGCGTCCAGAAAGTTTATTTAACGAGTCGCGGCGTCCAGAAAGTTTATTTAACGAGTCGCGGCGTCCAGAAAGTTTAACGAGTCACGATGTCCAGAAAGTTTATTTAATGAGTCGCAACATCCAGAAAGTTTATTTAACGAGTCACGGCGCCCAGAAAGTTTATTTAACGAGTCGCAGCGCCCAGAAAGTTTATTTAACGAGTCGCGGCGCCCAGAAAGTTTATTTAACGAGTCGCGGCGTCCAGAAAGTTTATTTAACGAGTCGCGGCATCCAGAAAGTTTAACGAGTCACGATGTCCAGAAAGTTTATTTAACGAGTCGCGGCGTCCAGAAAGTTTAACGAGTCACGATGTCCAGAAAGTTTATTTAACGAGTCCCGGCGTCCAGAAAGTTTAACGAATCACGATGTCCAGAAAGTTTATTTAACGAGTCGCGGCGTCCAGAAAGTTTATTTAACGAGTCGCGGCGTCCAGAAAGTTTATTTAACGAGTCGCGGCGTCCAGAAAGTTTATTTAATGAGTCACGGCGTCCAGAAAGTTTATTTAACGAGCCATGGTGTCTAGAAAGTTTATTTAACGAGTCGCGGCGTCCAGAAAGTTTATTTAACGAGTCGCGGCGTCCAGAAAGTTTATTTAACGAGTCGCGGCGTCCAGAAAGTTTATTTAACGAGTCGCGGCGTCCAGAAAGTTTATTTAACGAGTCATGGTGTCTAGAAAGTTTATTTAATGAGTCACGGCGTCCAGAAAGTTTATTTAACGAGTCGCGGCGTCCAGAAAGCTTATTTAACGAGTCGCGGCGTCCAGAAAGTTTAACGAATCACGATGTCCAGAAAGTTTATTTAACGAGTCGCGGCGTCCAGAAAGTTTATTTAATGAGTCACGGCGTCCAGAAAGTTTATTTAATGAGTCACGGTGTCCAGAAAGTTTATTTAACGAGCCACGGCGCCCAGAAAGTTTATTTAACGAGTCACGGCGTCCAGAAAGTTTAACGAGTCACGATGTCCAGAAAGTTTATTTAACGAGTTGCAGCGTCCAGAAAGTTTATTTAACGAGTCACAACGTCCAGAAAGTTTAACGAGTCACAATGTCCAGAAAGTTTATTTAACGAGTCGCGATGTCCAGAAAGTTTATTTAACAAGTCGCGGCGTCCAGAAAGTTTATTTAACGAGTCACAGCGCCCAGAAAGTTTATTTAACGAGTCACAACGTCCAGAAAGTTTAACGAGTCACGATGTCCAGAAAGTTTATTTAACAAAGTCGTCGCGGCGTCCAGAAAGTTTATTTAACGAGTCGCGATGTCCAGAAAGTTTATTTAACAAGTCGCGGCGTCCAGAAAGTTTATTTAACGAGTCACGGCGCCCAGAAAGTTTATTTAACGTGTCGCGGCGTCCAGAAAGTTTATTTAACATGTCGCGACGTCCAGAAAGTTTATTTAACGAGTCACAACGTCCAGAAAGTTTATTTAATGTGTCGCGGCGTCCAGAAAGTTTATTTAATGTGTCGCGGCGTCCAGAAAGTTTATTTAACGAGTCACGGCGTCCAGAAAGTTTATTTAACAAGTTGCGGCGTCCAGAAAGTTTAACGAGTCACGATGTCCAGAAAGTTTATTTAATGAGTCATGGCGTCCAGAAACTTTAACGAGTCACAGCGTCCAGAAAGTTTAACGAGTCACGATGTCCAGAAAGTTTATTTAACGAGTCACGGCGTCCAGAAAGTTTATTTAACAAATTGCGGCGTCCAGAAAGTTTATTTAACGAGTCACGGCGTCCAGAAAGTTTATTTAACGAGTCGCGACGTCCAGAAAGTTTATTTAACGAGTCACGATGTCCAGAAAGTTTATTTAACGAGTCACGGCGTCCAGAAACTTTAACGAGTCACAGCGTCCAGAAAGTTTAACGAGTCACAATGTCCAGAAAGTTTATTTAACGAGTCATGCCGTCCAGAAAGTTTAACGAGTCACGATGTCCAGAAAGTTTATTTAACGAGTCACGGCGTCCAGAAAGTTTAACGAGTCATGATGTCCAGAAAGTTTATTTAACGAGTCACGGCGTCCAGAAAGTTTAACGAGTCACGGCGTCCAGAAAGTTTAACGAGTCACGATGTCCAGAAAGTTTATTTAACGAGTCACAGCGTCCAGAAAGTTTATTTAACGAATCACGGCGTCCAGAAAGTTTAACGAGTCACGGCGACCAGAAAGTTTAACGAGTCACGATGTCCAGAAAGTTTAACGAGTCACGGCGTCCAGAAAGTTTAACGAGTCACGGCGTCCAGAAAGTTTAACGAGTCACGATGTCCAGAAAGTTTAACGAGTCACGGCGTCCAGAAAGTTTATTTAACGAGTCACGGCGTCCAGAAAGTTCAACGAGTCATGGCGTCCAGAAAGTTTATTTAACAAGTTACGACGTCCAGAGACGGTTGTAACATATTAGGACCAGTTTTTCAACCCACAAGACTGTGACAGGATTAATTAATCAATTAATCAAGAAAACAATCAACAGATTGATCGACAATGACAATAATAGTTGCAGCCGTAGAATGAACATCGCAATATTAATGATATAAGTTTTTGCTATTTATTTTGGGTGAATTAATAGCAACAGTAGTAATCGACTAATGTAAAATAATCTATAGATTAATCAATAAATTAGTTGTGAGATTGGTTGAGCGATCAAACAAAGTTTCTGTGTTTGACTCTACAGCAGTAAATATAAACCTTTAAGTCCAGTGAGGCTGTGTGTTGCAGTCAGACGTCACTGTTGTGTGTTTGAATAAAGCTGAGCTGAGAAACAGGACACAGCAGAGTGAACAGGAGTCATTTCTGTTCTTTTTCTTATCAGAGTGTGTAACTGCAGGGTGCGACTGCAGATAACACTCAGAGCAAACACCTCACATCACTTTCACATGGAGGGTGTGTCCCAACTCCGTCCAGGCTTGTTTTGTCCCCCTCTGAACCCGGAGCTGAGGCATGATGGGATACCATCCCTCACTATCATCATGTGGGCGAGAACCTACCCGCCTGTCCACGCTTCACATATCAAATACCAAACATCAAATCTCTGCCAGCTGAGCACAGACGACTGGAGTTAAAAGACAAACAGTCCTGATGTGTTTGTAACTGCAGTTCACCCAAAGTACAAAAAACTTCATAGAGCTGCAACAGTTAGTCAATTATTAAATTAACTGGCAACTATTTTGGTAATCGATTAATCGTTTTGAGTAATTTTTTAAAGAAAATGAGGTGAATATTTTCTGGTTTCTTTACTCCTCTCTGACAGTAAACTGAATATCTTTGACTTGTGGACAAAACAAGACATTTGAGGATGTCATCTTAGACTTTGATCAACATTTTCTGACATTTTATGGACCAAACAAGTGATCGATTAATCGAGAAAATAATTGTGACTTTAATTAATGATGAAATTACTAGTTGCAGCCGTGTTTTAACTTCTGATGCCAAATGTATCAGGATAAACCCCCTCAGATGATGAATCATGATGAAACTTTATGAACATTTCAAGTAAAATCCTCAAATACTGTTTAGCAGGATGAGAAAAAAAAACAACGAAATGAGAACGTTTATTTCAGTTTGAGGAGAACGTGGATCCTGGTCGAGCTCTGGTGAAAATAAACGTCTCGTTCTGTGTTTGTGTTCAGAGCCTGAAGAAGCAGCAGTATCGCTTCAGCGTGATCATGAACGAGCTCCACGCCACCGATAACGTCCCATACATGGTGACGCTGATGAGCGTCATCAACGTGCTGGTGTTGGGACAAGAAGACCTGAGGAAGAGGGGCCGCCTGCGTCAGGAGTTCATCGGTATGACAACGTCATGATATCACTGATAACACTGATATGACTGACTGAAGAAATGGTAATAACATCTGTAATAACAACATTAATACTCAGATCACAAAGGTTATTAAGTATAATGATTAATGTGATTGCTGACTGGTCCTGGTGGTTGCCAGCAGTGTTTGGCAAGTTACTTTCTAAATGTAATATGTTAGATATTACCAGTTACTGTGATTAAAGCTACTTTGTAGTATTACAGTCTGTGTAGAGTGACACAACTTCCTAACTGGAAGTGATGTGAGCGAGCAAACATCAGAGGGTTTGATGCTCTGTGCGTCAGCAAACAGGCTGTTTTATCAAAATCAGTCCTCACGTCCTTCATGTTTCTTCACTCATCAAAGCAGCAGCAGGGAGGAGGAGAGACTCACTAACAAGGCTGAGAACCAACACATCTTATATGATTCACAGTATCATCACCGGTGTCTTTTTTCTGAGGGCTGTGTGTGTGTTTTTTGTGCAGCTGCTTGGATCACTTCGAGGTGAAAATCTCTGAACTTTTTAGATGGAGAGTTGTTGTCACCTTGGTAACCAAGACCAGAGTCTTTTCCAAGACTGAACTGATGTGTGTGCAGGAGAGCTGAAGGAAAGAGGCTTCTGAAAGTGTCTGTGTGTTCAGCTCACAGTACTTTTGTAGCTTCTAACTGAATCTCTGTGGTTTGAAGTTTAGTTTCTCTGCTGTCACTTATCTGCTTTATTTTCCTGCTGATAGGAGTCTTGTTACTGCAGGTGAAAATCAAACGTTTTCTGATTTTGCTGCTTCATAATAAAAGCTTTTAGATAACAAAATACTGGAGGGTCTTTATCGTGAAGATTTTATCGGAAATGCATGTGGTTAACTTTTATGTTTTACAGCCACTTGACTCATGACGAGCCCAGATCAAGACACACCTTCAAGTGGGCAGTTCAGATGTAAATCCTGCCTCTTCCTGTTGGACCTCACAGTGAAAACATATCAAACAAATAGATAATAAAAACCAAAGGAGCGGTGCTAGACTGTGCTACAATGGTCATAGCAATAAAACCCATGGGGACACGGGGCCTTAAAGTGATATTCCACTTTACATGATAATCCACTCAGTATGTCCTCACCTCTATGCGGATGTGATGATGGGTGAAGATCTTCAGTTCACTAAACAATCCTGGAGTTTCAGCAGAAAACAGGGTTGCAGCCAAATCCAGTACAATGGCAGTGAATGGAGACCATGGATAAAATGTTTAAAAAAAGAACACAAAACAAACACAAAATGTCTCCATCCTGCTCGTGTGGTGTAATCCAAGTGTCTGTGAGCCGCGACATTAAAATTTAACCACAAAAAAAAGCCATTTACACCATGTTTTTAGCGGAAATGTCAACTGTAGCAAGTAGCGGGTAGGATGCAAACATGGCGTCGATCTCGCGAGACTTCGTATATCTCTTAATGGACACACGTGTGAAAATATCGCGAGATCGACGCCATGTTTACATGCTACCTGCTACATGCTACAGTTGACATTTCAGCTAAAAACATGGTGTAAATGACGTCTTTTGTGGTTAAATTTTAATGTCTCGGCTCACAGACACTTGGATTACACCACACGAGCAGGATGGAGACATTTTGTGTTTGTTTTGTGTTCTTTTTTTAACATTTTATCTGTGGTCTACATTCACTGCCATTGTACTGGATTTGGCTACAACCCTGTTTTCTGCTGAAACTCCAGGATTGTTTAGTGAACTGAAGATCTTCACCATCATCACATCAGCATAGAGGTGAGGACATACTGAGTGGGTTATCATGTAAAGTGGAATATCACTTTAAACTATTTTTGTGTTGCTTTCAAACTAGATGTTATAAAATTGTGGAATCATTGTTGTGCAAAATGATAGTGATCAGGTGATCATGTAATAATTACGACAAGTCTAGATTTTTATTGTTGTTCTAGGTGGTTACTAAGACATTTCTGTGGTTGCTAGGTTAGTTAAAAAGTGGTTACTATGACATCAGTAAGTGATTAGTCTGGTGGCAACCTTTCTGTTGATGATGGTAACATCAGTGAAAACATGGAGGACATGTTGGAATGTTTCTGCTCTGTTGCCACGGAGACTGCAGAGTCTAATTCAAGTGAAAATCAGAATTTGATTATCTTAACAAAATCATGTTGTTGCAGGACTGCAGCTGCTGGATCTGCTGCCCAGACTGAGGTACGGCTTTTATTAGTGTTAATACATCTGACTTTAAAGAAGGAATCTGTCTGTCTGTCTGTCTGTCTGTCTCTGTCTGTCTCTGTATGTCTGTCTGTCTACCTGTCTGTCTCTGTCTGTCTGTCTGCCTGTCTGTGTGTTTTCTGTCTGTCTGTCTCTGTATGTCTGTCTGCCTGTCTGTGTGTCTCTGTCTGTCTGTCTCTGTCTGTCTCTGTATGTCTGTCTGTCTACCTGTCTGTCTCTGTCTGTCTGTCTGCCTGTCTGTGTGTTTCTGTCTGTCTGTCTCTGTATGTCTGTCTGCCTGTCTGTGTGTCTCTGTCTGTCTGTCACTGTATGTCTGTCTGCCTGTCTGTGTGTCTCTGTCTCTCTGTTTGTCTGTCCTTTGCATGTCTCAAGAACTGTTCCTCTGATGGACCTCACACTTTATTTAATATGGGACGGGTTCCAGACTTGAAAAGTCACATGTCACATGTTTTGCTGCTCTGATTGGTTGTAGGTCTGTCCTGCCTGAAACTTAGATCAAACTGTCAAACCAGGCAGTATTGATCAAATATTGATCAGAATTGTGTTGCTACACTGGTTTCTGTTTTTCTGCCTCAAATGATTTCAGAAACATATTTTAGTGACAGTTTAAGAGAAAGATCACTAATTTTGTTCCTGGCCTGGAAACAGCAACATTTACTCAGTTAGTCTATTAGTCGATTGAAAGAAAATTTGTTTCCCCTGTTTTGATAATTTATTAATTGTTTCAGTCATTTTTCAAGCAAAACTGTCAAATGTTGTCTGGATGCAACTTCTGAAATGTGAGGCTGCTTTTGTTTTTCATGTTTGACAGTAAACAACAGTCTTAACAATTAATTGTGAAAATAATCAGCAGATGAATCAATAATGTAAATTATCATTAGTTGCAGCTGTGCTCCTCAGTCTGTGCATGTTGATAACACTCGTTGAAAATTGGAAATTTGTGACTAATTTGTGAATTCTTGTTTATGTTTGTGAATTAGGATTCTGTGGGTCCAGTATCTGCCATTTGCATCTAGTTTGATTTTCTGCCATTTTGAATTTTAGCCCAACTCTGTTCTTTCTCTATTCCTCCTACAAATTTTGAGCAATCGTCATCAAATTTAGTACAGAACATCTCTGGACCAAGTTGGAAAAAGTTACTCTTTCATATTTTAATATTCCTGACAGTTTCGCTGCAGGTGGCCCTTAAAGTCTACTCACCTGTAGAGAAAAGATCTGTGAGTAACGGTAACAAATTTAGTGCATTTGGCCAATAGGTGGAGCTGTAGCAGCATTGTCTCGAGAACGCTGCAATCAGCATCTCTGAGGTCCAAGAAGTCGGCCTGCCCCAAATGGCCATGTGCACCAAAGGACCATGTCCCAAACAGTCATGTACACTCAACGGCCACGACCTAAACGGCCATATGCACTGAACCATCATGCCCCAAATGGTCATGTGTACTGAACGGCCACACTCTGAGTGGACTCTCTAGTTGTCTCTCTAAGAATCAACAATCAACAGGTCGACAACGTGTGGTCAGTTGGTCACCTTTATCTCTGTCTGTCTCCAGGGAGACAGAGGACGAGGACCTGAACATCCAGTGTGATGCGTTCGAGGACTCTCTGACACAGGATGAGGAGGAGATGGAGAGACTTTATGGAGGCATCGACATGAGCAGCCACCAACAGGTCTTCACCTCCCTTTTCACTAGGGTAATGTTCTCCTACAACAACTCCACCTCGACCTTTAACATCAACACCCCACCCTCAACATTTTCACATTTGCTCACTAAGATATCATCTTCACCTCACTCCTCACCACGATAAGGCGCACCTACACCTCCAACACCCCCCCAACCTGCAGAAAACCCACATTCAACCCCAACTTCAACTAGGTCTTTGCTTTAACCTGAAACACTGCCTTCAACATCTCCACCTCACTCTTCACCAAGGCACCACTCACCTAAACCTGCACAAAATAAACCCTCCACAGCATCAGCTCCAACACCTCCACCCTTAACACCTTCACCTCCACCTTTAAAACCAAATGTTCACCTCTTGATGTGTCTCTGAGATATTACTTGATGCCAAAACATTTTTTTAAGGAGGACTGCACATCCATCTCTCTTTGTACCTGTCCTCCGCCTCCCTCTCTGACCAGGTGTCCAGCAGTCCGTCCTCAGTCCAGCTGCTGTCCATCCTTCAAGCCTTGTTGTTGGTGGATCCAGACAGAGCTGAGGTCTGGTTAGCTCTGGAGCTGCTGGCTGACCGAGCCATGCTGCTGTCTCAGGACTGTAAGTCTGACCAAATACACTCTTATCCCTTCTGTTGGTAACAGGGTTTCTGGAAAATTTTAATGTCCCAGAGATGTTCCAGGAAAATATTTACTCTGTTACTGAGTTTATGGGGATAGTTCAAATTATTTGATGTGTGGGTGTATGAGGTACTTCCCCAGAGTCAGTGTTAACCTTTACATTACCTACAGTAGACGAGTGGAGGTCTACATACCCACAGTCACGTCTCTGGTAGTGCAAAGTAACACCACCGTTTTGTTCTTGCACGAAACTGACTCCATTCCTTCATGATTCAGTTTCACCAGAATCAGTGATGTGGTTGGTCCTGTAATACATTTTGATCAGGTTGGTCCTTTCAGGATAAATTTTTATTGAAATCCCAGATAAGAACTTTGCAGGCCACTGGTAAATTTAAGCCTCTATAAGCGTGTAGTACTGTCATCACAGCGATGGCATCTCTTTTTACTGGTTATTATGACTGAAGAGATTTAATATGTTGGAGTACTGGATAGCAGAAGTTCTGGTAAAGAACTGATAAATGCTTATACGTGAATGTTATCATTCGTCCAGGTCATTGTAATCTCAGGAAAAGATTAAATCGAAAGCAACTGGACTTGTTTAAAAGTCTTATTGAAGACGTTTCGCTTCTCATCCAAGATATGATAAATGCTTAGGAAGTTGCCCTGTGAGTCGATTTAAACCCTCACCTGTGGTCATGAGCTTTTTGTAGTGACTGAAAGAATGAGATTGTTGATACAAGCGGCTCCTCTGTAGGGTGTCTGTACTCAGACCCAGAGAGGGCGAGGAGCTCATAAATCCTCCTTTGAAAGGAGCCAGCTGAGGTGGTTTAAAATCTGATCAGGATCGTCCTGGATGCCTCGCTTTGGAGGTTTTCTGTACACGTCTAACTGGGAGGAAACCCAGTAGTAGACCCAGAACTCACTGGAG